>CALNHX010003065.1:0-159800 GCA_940337035.1 Agriotes lineatus
AAAAAAAAAAAAAAAAAAATAACAGATTTTATCTAAAGTTAACCACGCGCTCCACTAACGAGGAAGCTTTTCAACAATTTCTCTTCGCATTGGTTGAAATGTATTGCATTAATCATTAATTGTGAATTTGTTTTCCTACATATTATGAGCAGATCTGCAGAGTATTTCTAAGGGAATGATATATAATTTAAATTTGCGAAAGTCCTTTGTGACGGCAAAGGTATATGAATAATTAAATACTCATTCGAAATCCATGAGCTGCCAGTGAAACTAATTGTGTAGAAATTAGTGACTATGCGTCGTTTAGCTTAGCTTACGTTTTCGTACTAGAGGGTGCTTGGGTGGGTTCGCGATGCGCTTCGAACAGTTTCAACCATAAGACAACCAGATTGCTTCTTTAAATTACAAAATGTAAAATCCTGAAAAACCTGATATCACATCATTGTTTTTTTGCGGTTACGCTTTTGTAAAATATATTATTTTAAATGCTATATTACTCAAGTTTGAATTTTCATTATTTCTTTAATTTTCTTCTTCTTCTTCTTCTTCTATTAATTATCGCGCTTCGACAGCTTGGGTCATTAGCGCGTTGTGGTGGCTTGGATAGCTAGTAACACTTTGGTTGGAGCATCACTGTATTAATGTCACTGTATCGCTGTCACTATATTGTTAGCACATATCATTAGACGAGTTTTATTAAGTCACTGTGTGTTAAAAATTTTAACAGGTTGGTTTCCGATTTTTCGCTATTGTTCAAAGCCTCTTCCATAGAGTTGGGGATGTGATATTCAGTTCTCTCTTTTGAGTATTTTAGGCATTCTGTGATAATATGGGCAACAGTGATTCTGGTGTTGCATGTTTTACACATAGGAGCGGCTTGCTTCTGGAGAAGATAAGCATGGGTTAGCCTCGTATGGCGATTCTAATTCGAGTCAAAGCGATTCTTTCTCTTCTGGTCAAACGGTGTTGATCTTGCCATGGAGTCACTTTTATTGCGCGCAATTTATTATTTTCTATATGAGCCCAAGATTCTTGCCATTTTTTTGTATTGTAGGATATGCATAATATAGTTTTAAGATCTTGATGTGGAATTTTATCATTTATTATTGATTGACGAGAGTATATTGCATCTTTTGCATATTTATCCGCTAATTCATTTCCAGGTATTCCTATATGGGACGGAATCCACATAATGACGACGGATTTCCCAGAGCTATGAATATTTGTGTATAGTTCTAAAATCTCTTGGACGTAGCAGTGTGATAGCGAAGCTTCTTTTAATGCAGAAATGACACTTAAAGAGTCTGTTAGAATTAAAAATTTTTGATAATTACTGTCATCTATGTATTTAAGTCCCTGGAGAACCGCCCATGCTTCTCCCGTAAAAACACTGCTATGTTCATGTAGTCTGTATGTATAGTGGCCCGATGGTGTTACTATTGCGGCTCCAGTTCCTTCCTCCGTCTTAGATGCATCAGTAAAGATTTGATGGTGTTGAGGGTAGTTAGAAAGGAGTTCGCAGTAGTGGGCTTTTATAATTTCGTGATTTATTGTGTCTTTGTTGAATGGTTTGAGGGTTTCAATCAATATTGGTTGCTTTAAGATCCAAGGTGGTGTGTCGTTCTGGAATTTCTTTGAAATGTGAGACCTAGGTTGTTCCCTATTTCGGTAGGACTTGTAATAATGTTGTTTCCACTTTTCAGCGCAGATATTGTCGGTTTGTAGTTTGTTCCCTTCATTCGTCTTATTTTGTCCCAAATTTCTGACGTGGGAGTGGAACTGGACATGGAGGAGACAAACTGTTGCCAGGATTGTCTTTTGCTGAGCTTGAGTATTCTTCGTGCCTTGGCTCGGAGTTTTTTGAAGTTAATTAGGTTTTCTTGGTTTTGTGTTTTCTGTATTTATAAAACGCTGATTTGCTGTTTTTGATTGCCTCTTGACATTTAGGGTTCCACCAGGGAACTTTATGTTTAATTGGATTTGGAGAGGATTTTCCAATTGTTGCTTCTGCGGCCTCGATAATTAACTGGGTAAAGGCTGACACGGTATCGTCAATATTTGTGTTTACTTGGAGGTGTTTTAAGTTTTCGTTTATATGTTGGGAATATTTTTCCCAGTCAGCGGTTTTTATTTTCCATTTTGATGATGATATCAGTGGTAAGTGGAAGTCTGTTAGAATAAGTTTTACTGGAAAGTGGTCACTTCCAAACAAATATGAAAAGGTCTCCCAGATGATTGATGGCGCCATTTGGGGTGTGCAAAATGTAAGGTCGATGGTGCTGAAATTTCCAGTTCCAGAGTTAAAATGGGTTGGATCTTTATTATTTAATATCACTAGGTCGATATCGTCAGCTAGTTGTTGTACTATACGCCTCTGGTGTCAGTATGATTTGAACCCCACAGTTTATTGTGACTGTTAAAATCCCCTAATAGAATAAAGGGTTTCGGGATTTGTGCTACAAGTTGGGATAGTTCGATACTGTCTAAAATCTGACTATTTGGCAGGTAAATGTTGCAAATGCTTACTCTTTTTTGTAGTTGTACAGATACGGCTACTGCTTCTAATGACGTGTTTAAAGGTATTTCATGACTTTGTATTGAATTGTTGACGAATGTCGCTATTCCTCCACTAGCTCTGTTGGCGGCAACTCTGTTCTTATTAAAGCATGAATAACCATTAAGATTTCCTGATAAATTATTCTGGAAATTTGTTTCTTGAAGACATACAATTAAAGGTTTATTTTGGTTTAATATTAATTTTAATTTTTCGAGGTGGGCGTAATACCCATTTGTGTTCCACTGTAAAATAAACATTATATTATAATTTAGTTAAAACAACATTTCCGAGTCTAATGACGATTGGCTTGATAATGATGCTGCATCACCAGTTTCTTCATGTAAGCTTCTCGTAATTTCTGTTTATTCTGCTGAATCTGTTCTTTATACTTCTATTAGTGAGGTGTGAGTATAGATCTTTTATCATGAATATTAATGCTTTCAAGTTATTAGTATAGGTTTTTGCAACACTTGCTGGGCCAGGATTGCCAAAACTATTTTCCATAAAATTCTTGAATTGCTCGAAGTTTAGTATATACTGTTGATGGGGTTCATTTAGTGGTTTTCTGATTGGTTCCAGTAGTTCATCTAACAAATGGCTTTGATTCATTGTTTCAGTTTCTTTCTTTAATTTTTTATTTTGTTTTCCTGTTGGATGTTGTTTTTCCATTAGGTTTTTTGAACTCTTATTGTTTTGGTCGGCTTTAGGGTCACTTGAATTCGGAAAACTTTCGGCTTCATCTTCTGCTTGATTTAGTGCTATATTAGACGAGCTTGGCGTGGAATTGGCTGGTCTCTTATTTAGCCTGGAATTATCTTCTGGTTTTTCATTTAGTGTGGTTTGGGTCAGGTCAGTAGAGGGTTCTTGTTGGATTTGGGGGTTTGGGCATGTGTTAGCAACATGCCCTCGCTTCTTACATATATAACATACTGTGTCGGTTGATAGGAATACGCGGTATACTGTATTTTCATAAGTGAGTAGTATGGAGTCGGGAATTTGAATTGATTCGTCGGCCACTACGTAAACTTGCCTTCTAAAGCTCATTATGTGGGAATATCTTTCATCAGGGATACTGCTCTAAGGAAAGACATAGGGGATACTAGTTTCAAACCTATATCATTTAGCATTTTTTTTATAATATCATGAGGTATAGAAGGACACACATTAGAAATTACTAGGCGTTTTGCTGGAGTTATTAGTCTTCGTATTTCAATATCTTTATCTTTGATTTTTATTTAGTGAAATTATCTAATAAGTAGTCAACACATGTTTTACTTGAGAAGTATATACCCATTCGGTTATTGACAGCTTGGATGCGGATTTTATGGTTTTGTGGTTGGATTATGTTACCTATGGCCATTATGTATTCGTGTTGTAGTATTCCGTCTACGGTATGCATAACTATAGCTTGTTCTTTTTTGGGAAACATTTCCGTATTGGTTTTTGCTGCTGATAAGAAGGATTTATTGTTTGTGGTTGTTGTGTCTAATGGTGATTGCATGTTGATTTTTGTCGGGTTATATGTATCGTAATTTAATGCAGGACTCCTGTACTCAGAGGTCCCGGTGGTGTGATTATTTAATTAAATAAGGATTAAGTTTTAGGTTACCTATTTGCAATTGAACTAAAAAGTTCTGTACTCATCGATACGCGATGCTGATAGCGACCACGTGCACGAAAAGACAACTGATATCAAGAGAGGACGATGCACTCAATAAACGCACTAGCACGTCTGCACGGCCACCACTCGACCTTCTTTAATTTTGTCATTCCGCACATGATCCAATAACGTTTGTTTACAACATCGTCTCCAGTACATCATTTCTGTTGCTGATATTCTATCTTTCATCCTTGTGGTCATTGTCCATACTTCCCCCCATAGGGTAAGGCAAATTTCCACAAATGAGCTGAACATTTTGTTTTATTTGAGATTGTGTCATTCCACAGCATTGAGTGTAGTTGTCTAGTTATAGCTTTTCCTTTTCTAATTTTATTTTGAATGTCTAGCTCAGCTCTTCCATCAGATGTTAATGTGGCCCCTAAATACTCGTATATGTACATCTCGTTTTTAACCCCCAATTACCATGTCCCGAGTCTTGTCCATATTAATTTTCAAAGCCCACCTATCATATCCTTTCCATTTCCTAAACATGTAGTTGGAATCGTCTTCGTCTTCATCTAATATGACCTGGTCGCCAGCGAATAGTAAACTACAGATATATTCTTCTCCAATTTACACACCCACTGAACCGTACTTCGTTCTCCAGTCCTTTAGTAGACGATTTATGTATAATTTAAATAAAATTGGTGATATGCAACATCCCTGTCGCAGTCCTTTATCTATAATCTTCAGAATGATCATTTCCTATTTTCTCTCGGCTAATGGTGTTTTTGTATAGTTGTTTAACGGCGTTTATGTAATGTTCTATTCCGCTGTCCTTCATTGTCTTCCATAGTTGATTTACTGGGACGTTGTCATAAGTTTTTTTTAAATCTATATAAATATTCTATATTATATTATTAGTGCAATTCTCTCCCGTGTGCTTATACTCTTTTCTCCCAGTTGCTTACGCAAAATGCATTATCAATACAAGACCCACCTGGTCTGAAGCCACTCTGTTCTGAGTCTTTTAGCTGTTCTTCCATTCTTGATTTTAGTATTCGTCCATACAGTCTACTCATCGACGAAGCGACGATACGCTAATTCCTATAATTTTCGCAAATCCTTTCTTGTGAAATAGAACTTATATATGCTACATTCCATTCTTCAGGGGCATCACCTCCCTTTCGACAGTCATTAAATAACTTGGAAATAGGGTTTCCAGTCCCGGGATCCGGTCCCGGGACAGTCCCGGGATTCTACCACAGAAACCGAGTCCCGGGACCACAGCCAGCTCAGGTGAAGTCCCGGGACCATGTCAACATGCGTGCGTATACTCGATATCAGAGAATTAAAACGGGTATTCACCGGCGTCCGGCGTATTACTCATGCTTTTTGCACATTCTGCATTATATGCCTTTTGCGTAGGCAGGAGACCCAGGAGAGGTATCATTTTCGGTAGGTTAGAATTAAACCTGTGTGTTGTTTCAGCCACATTTGCATATCTTCTTCTATTTATGTATTTGTCTAGTTCTTTTGTTGGATTTAAATATATTTTACGCGTAGTCGTGTGTGTACGTAGTAACAGTAAGCTAACCAAATTTGTAAACTTTTAAAATTATGTGCGAAGAAGCTGAATAATTTATATTTTTGGGTTTTAAATGTGTTCCTTATTTGTCTGCTAAAGCGTTACAATTAGAATGAATTCCGATTTGCAACCTACCTTCATTCTACATTAAAAAATAACTATTTGAAGTCAATATGGCAAAAAATTTTATATATTGAAGATAAACAATTGGCGAACTGTAAAGTTTGTTCTTATAAAATTATCATAATCCGAGGCAGCTTGACGAAGGGTTTACACAATCACTTTGCAGTTCAAACAAAATCAAAAGATGAAGAGCGACATTTTTAGTACCAGAAGAAAGCAATGAAGTTATAGACGAGCCCCAACGCAGATTATCAGCCCAGAAATACTTTATTTCATTTAAAACACTTGCTTTTCTGTGGAAATTGCATTCGGAAATTTCACCTGAACACTATTCTCCTTTCGGGACCATTTTCGGGATCTTCGGGACTAGTCCCGGGACTTGTAATTTAGCTTGTAAGTCCCGAAAACACTTTTGGTCCCGGGACTTGGAAACCCTACTTGGAAAGCTTCTAGCGTTATTGTTGGGGAGTTCTTAATAATTTCTGTGGGCATACATTCAGGACACGCCGCTTTACTACTTTTCATGTACTTTAGTGCTTCTGTAACTTCTTGTATATTATTTCTCTTACTTCTTGATCGACCGGTCTGGTTATGTAATCCACTGCTCTGTATTCTGTTAGTAGTGATAGACATTTTTTATGTCTTCTGGGTCGTGTGATGCTAACCACTTGTGATAAGACATTTTCTTTTTATTTAACAGCTAATGTTCTTCTGTTTGTATTGTTAGCTTTTTGCCCTAACGCCTCACTGGCAGCCGCGTGAATGCATTTTTAAATAACACTATACTGATGCTCGATTTTACCCGTTTTAGGATCTTTCATCATTTCTGCCAATCCGGTGCCGGAAAATTCACCGCCAACAATTCACCGTCAACAATTCACCGCCAACAGTTCACCGAAACACAATTCACCGCCACGACAATTCATCGCGGCAGCAGTTCACCGCTACCATAATTCACCGCGACAAAAACTTAATTTATTTGTGAAGACTTTAAAAATTTAGAAATATACCAAAAATTTAGTTGAACTTTTACTGGAAGTTATTTTTACAAACTACTTAATCCATTTTCAAGGAATCGAGGACATCAAGTTTAATTTAAAAAAATAATTCGTTTTTGTTACGGTGAATAATGGCGGTGAATTATTGCGGCGGTTAATTTTTGTTGCGGTGAATTGTGGGGGCGGTGAATTGCATTCCTGTGAACTGCTGGCGGTGAATTGCTGACGGTGAATTGTTGGCGGTGAATTTTCCTAGACCCCTGCCAATCTCATGTTATACAGGAATATTGTAGACTCATTGTGAAGACTGTCTAAATTATACGTGGGTCGCTGGTGGGTTTGTTTGTTCTGTTCGTTTTCTGATTTACTTTATCTAGTCGGTGTTTAAACACAAAAAGTAACTTCGATCTTACTAAAAAATGATCAGATCCACATGATGCTCCTCGCTGTACTTTCACGTCTTGAACTTCATTATTTTCAAGTCGTATTGGCCACACACTTCCATTGGCCTGACTCCATTGTCATTCTCCACATTCTCGCTGTGTTGTCCAACTACTCGTCCATTAAAGTCACCCATAACACCACGTCCTTTCTATTTCCCACAATATCTAATACATTTGTCAAACCTTAATAAAAATCTTTAACATCTGCGGTTGCATCGTTAGTTGGTGCATAAACCCCTATCAGTATTAATTTGTAACCTAATAATTCTAATTCCGTGGAGATTAAGCGTTTATTTATAGCTGACCAATTTCCAATCTGCCTCTGAAATGTCTATGTATGGCAATGGACACACCTGCTTGGCCCTTTTGTCTTTAGTCGACACCACTATAGAAATGGATGTATTTATCTCTGATTTCATTTCCATTCCCTTTCGTTTTAGTATCAGATAGAATGACCCAATGTTAAATTCAATAGATTACGGTGGAATTACGTTAACCTCAGAATGAATCCTCATTTTCCGTGGTTAGCTTGTATTTATCTACTGGTTGTTTTGCACCTACAGATGCAGGTTACGAATCTGAAAACATGCCTCAAAACTTCTCTAAGAGACTACGGCCCACTGTCCAACCTGTGGCTCGTGGATAACGTAAGGTCAGGTGTTCTTTGTTTTACTGTCCTATCATGGAGTTAGAAGAAGACAAACATTGTTATTTTTGATACCATTAAATATTTATAAATATTCGAATATCCTATTCTAACTTCCATAGTTTATTAAAGGTTGATCCTCTTTTTAATACAACAGTCTGGACTTTTGAGGCCATATCCTCAACACGGCAGCATCTACAACCTACTTAATTTCTGTTAAGTGTTTTTGGCAATAGCAACGTCTACTTCAAAGAAAAATCGTAAAAAATGTGGAGCTTCCGTTCTTAGCTCTGTGTAATCTAAAAACAGTAAGATATAACTTTTACTTAGCTCTTAGGAAGTCCAAGCATCCCTTCAGCGAACAAGCAAAAATATATGTACTAAATTTTCGGCTGTTCTTGAGGTTTCGGTTGTGACTCTCATTTGTCGTCACGTATCATAATTTTTAATTTATTGAGCATTGAAATACCCAACTTGTAACACGTTTCGTTGCACTTGGTGTCAACTTCTCACTCGTGCAAAAAAATTTTCATTTACTCACTTATATAAATAACTACCCCAAGACCCAACTCTGCGGCATCCCTTAAACAAACCGAGTCTTTGACAGGACGAAATGTAATCGCGGAATAAATCGGGGGCTTAGACGGCCGTCAAAGAGCACCTCTGGGGCGAAATAAACAACTTTTTTCCTAATCTTCACTCATTAAGCGGCGCGGGCAATAATTACGCGAGCGTTCTTTGAAACCCGCTCGTCCAATTTAAGCGAGGGGATCTTCGTCTCCTTAATGCAGTTAGAGCTTCGCCTACCAATTAATTTAATTGAAAACGTGCCCCGCTCCGGGGCGCCGAGAATCGGAAAAATATCGGCAAGTGCGCCCCGATTTGCGTTGCTTGCCATCCGCACCTGCGGATTTGGACGCTAATAGCTCGTGGGAAGGAAGGCGCTTTCCAATGGAAGCCATGATTTACGGCTCGATACGCACTCGACGCATCCGCTGATCGCACGGCGGAATTATGCGCCCTTCGATATCCAGCCATCGAGGGCAAGTTGCCTTATTTATGGCGAATGTTATCTTGGCGCATTTAAACGTCCGCAATCGACGTTTATTGATGTCCTTAAAAGGAGAAAAACAGGCATTTGTCACGAGAACAATATCGGAAATCTCATAAGCCGGATTATTTGGCCTGTTTTATCTTACAAGTCGCTAGGTAGTTATGGCCAAGATATCGAGTTTCCTGACGCGTGACGTCATCAGCGCAAGTTGTGCGGTTTGCGAAGTATTAAACATCATGTGTAACTAAAACGTGCCAACTTTTATTAATAGCTCGTATAGTATAATTAAAATCGATTATTGTTTATCGGCGATGTTCAATATTATCTTACAATTGGAGACGCACTTGGTATCATTATTATTCAACATCGAATAACCTCCGGTCTCTAGTATGAACTTACAATATTGGCAAAACTTGTTTCGAGTTACATTTTCACATTAATAAAATGCAAAAAAAAATAAAGTAACTAAAATAACCTGAGCAACTATCTATCCCTGAGAACTGACCTGTTTTTGAAAGTAGCGGCTCTACTAACACTCTCTACTTTTTAGATTTTCAATGATGGCGTTGAGATCGGTAGATTGTGTAGGCCACTGTAACAACACATACCGTGCTGACGAAGCCTGCTGTATTAAATGTGACGTGTGTTTGGAATCATTATAGTTAAGAATAATAATTTTAATTTCTTTAGAAGATAGAACCCCTTCAGGCATTTTGACTTCGTTTGATAAACTCCCAAAAAACTAGTATAGAAAAAAAATAGTCGCGTAAATATTGCTTCCCCGACAAACTACGTGGAAGCGGACGTAAGTAAACATAATATGTGGCTGTTAGTTAATATTGTTGCGAAAACTACTACCGTTTAATACCAAATAAACAAATGGGACTGTTTATAACGAATGAAAGCAGCCAAATTGACTAAAATCAATATTTTTGGAGGCGATTTAGTAGTAATCGTGCTTGAATATCCTCAAGACATTTCACCAAAACACATTAATAGCCGCTGAGCGCTCCAATAATCAACAGCACCAAACTAAACCAACGACAATTAATTATAACACTCTTCAAAAGCCGGGCTTAGTAGTTCAGTGGTTAAGTATTCTAACTACTAATCTAAGGGTCGAAAGTTCGACTACCGGTTCAGGTGAGGCTTTTAAAAATAAAAATGCGCATGGGAGCCCCTACAGAATGCCATCATTCGGAAGTGATGTAAAGCTGTGGGTTCCATGTTACTACGATGTGTAGCATGTAAACGATCCCTTGCTAGGGCTCTCGGCAACATTCTAAGTTAGGATTTTGACCATACGACTATAATAGTTGGTGTCTAAGGTACCTGGTACCCTCCATGCCTAGACCTTGTCCATTACAAACAAACAAACCCCCCTCAAAGCAAGCCAGATAGCAAATTGCGAATACCCAAAAATGAGTCCATGCCCATTGCGTTCATCCAGCTAACTTCTCCGGAGCATGGGTGAGTTAATATTAAACTGACTACATTTAGATATAGGCGCCACCAACTTAATTAACCGACAACTCGCAAATGTAAATTGGAAAATTCACCGATATTATGATTATCGTAACTTACAATGAAGACGAAATATCATAAGTTGCCTCTATCAGATGTACACGCACTCATAAGCTGTAACTTGTTAAAGTAATAACAACACATGAATGCGACATAATTAAAGTGAGATATATTACTTTTATCTTTTAATACATACAGGTATCGAATGCAAAAGAGGCAGTTCATCGTACTGATATATCTATATTATCTATACATGTAATTATGAATTCATGACATTTAAAAGTCAATATTTGAAAGCAATTTCAATAGAAAATTCGCGACGTGATCACGTTGCGCTCACGGTAAAATTGTAATTATAGATGCATGTTTAACACACAAATATTCAAAATTCAAAGTGCATAACAAATACACATCGAACATTAATGCATCAATAAGTCCGGCATAAACCAGACGATTTCAACATAGTAAAAATCTCATAAAGTAACTTTTCACATTCCATTAATACCCTTTAAGTTGTCGCAAAATATTTAAGTAACATACTACGTGTTAGCTTATCTGTCGCCTCCAATGTCTATCAAATCAACTGATGTGGCCTCAATCCCTCACAGATTCCGCAACGACGACATCGACGCTTGCAACGCGTAAATCCAAGAGGACCAATAAAAATACAAATGAACAGTGAAGCCCACAAAAGAAACGAGCCGTGCAACGGTATTACATATTAGTGTGCAATTTCCGAGTGCTTTTATAACCCTTACTTCTGACTGTTCGTGGCTCGTGTATACTGTCATCACGGGTAACTAACCATATTTCCTATACGTATTTTTATAGCGCGTACCTGTTTTTTTTTTGGGTGTATGCGTATCCTTCTGAAGTGTACCGTTACGGCCAACTCAAAGTGCACGGCAGATTTTTAGCGTGTAATACGATATTCTAATCATAGACGTCGAGTTTTGACGTTTACGTTTGTCATCAACTGTCATAGAACTGAAAACTCGAAAAATTCCCAGACATTTGTCAGAAGCAGAGAAAATACGAGCTATTACAAAACTGGAAGAGAACTGGTCGCTGAGTCGAGTCGCAGCAGATTTGCATGTGAGCAAGAGCTGCATTTTCAAAATTAAAAATCGTTTTGGCAGTAGAGACTTCTACAAGAAAAGTTTTTTTAACCCCAGAGAACAAAGAACGAAGAATACAGTTTGCAACCGACTATTTGAATGAAATCGACGATTTTTACAACAGGACTGTTTTCTCAGATGAAAAGGTATTTCAATCATTTACCAATTGACGATAATAGACCACAAAATTCAAGATTTGAGAAGCAATATTATTCAACCCTTAAGTAGTGGACGATTCTCTGTAAACGTATGGGGATGGATCAATGCTCACGGATCTGGGGCATGCTATAGAATTAATGGTCGACTGAATGCTGAAAATTATTGCAATATTTTGCAAAATGTGATGCTGCCATCTGTAAGAGAGGTCTTTCCTAATCAATTTACTTTTCAACAGGCAAGATATTACTTAATTAATTAATTTTGTTTATGTTAACGTAATTGATAACATTATTTTCACAGGATAACTGTCCTGTGCATGCAGCAGGGATTGTTCATTGATGGTTTGATGAGAATAATATGAATTTATTACCATGGCCTGCAAAAAGTCCGGACTTGAACCCTATCGAAAATGTTTGGGGGTATTTAACTAAAAAAAATTATACCAGGGAGTTTGCACCAAACAACACCGATGAATTATGGGAAAGAATAATAAATGCTTGGAAGGAACTGGGACGATACAATATGGAAACATTGGTCAACTCTATGCGAAACAAACTGCAAAGCGTAGTAGCAATTGAATACTGATACATATTTATTAAATACATATTATTACATGTATAGTTTGTTTACTTGTGAAACTTTGCTAAAATACAAACATTAAAAAAGTAATACCTATTCTTACAATCACAAGCAACGCCACTGGAGAAACCCTCATTTAATAAGCCGAAAAATCGCAAAAATAACCATAGTAACAAAAAACCGTGCACTTTGAGGTGTCCGTAACCGTACGTGTAGTTTCATTGCGCAAAATACACATGTAAATATGAATAATTTAATTGCGCGTACATGTATTCTTATTACGCGTACGTGTATTTTCACATCTCAAGGAAATCCTAGACACCGAACCGCTAGAGACGGAACTGACACCACAGGCAATCTGCTACCAGAAGTAATTAACCATAGTTGAAATCAGTTTAATGCGAATGCGAGATATTTAATTGGACTACAAATGTTCAAACTGGTTTCTGTTGATGGCATAAGTATTTTTTAGTTGAACAAGAAGTATTTTAATGCGGATGTTTAAATTGCTACGACGAAACGCGTAAATCTATTAAAATTTCGACTTACCGCACAGTCAACTTCTAATTAATATTATGCCATCCGAAAATGTTAGAAAATAATTTTTGATTACATTTTTGTGAGGCATCGACATATGTGCAAAGGTTTGAACTTATAAACATACATCCTAATCAAATGTACAACCGTATCATAGAGGTGAGGATAAAATAGGGTTACTCAGACGAACTAACTCCGAAAATGCCGTAAGTCCGTAAGTGGCACTTCTTTCGCGAGAGCGAAATGAAATTTGGGAAGGAGATGTATACTAACGTGACGAACCACTTTCAGTAAATTGAGCTTTGGGATATCCTAGGAAAAAGAGTCGCTAAACTATTAAAGTCGCGGCTATTCTACTAGGAACGTAAAATACAAGCAAGGTGGATCTAAAGGATAATAGAGCTAAATAATATTAAAAAAGATCCGTCTATTCCAGACGCCCCTCCGTGACAAATTTTCAAAAACGTTAACTTAGAAGACGAAACGTTGGAAAAGCAATGGTTTTGAATAGTTTTTAACTAGAAAAATGTAGGTACATATTCAGTTTAACAATGGCGTTGGTCTCTTTAGTCTCAATTTTTAAAACTTTGCTCTATTGATCTCTTTCCCAACACCCTAATTTCAGAGCTTTAGCAATAATCCCACTATAAATTAACATGACCGCCTACACATGGACCCAAACACTTAAAAAGTTCCCATCTTTTAAACTCTTGCCGTTAATGACATGCCATTATCCCCAAATTACAGTTCCAGAAGTTTACATCAAATGGCGTCTTAGAGGCATCCAATTCAGTATTTCGCCACTGACAAAACCAAGGAGTGTTCTGTACGTCGAGATAAAATTTGCTAAACATGCATTTGGGTTCAGGATCAAAGACCAAAGCCATCCTTTGGAAAGGCTTTCTAAGGTATTCGATTCATCAGATAGGACGGTACTTCGGAGACGCTTCTGATCCTTTTGTCTTTAATTGAGATCTTTCAAGTCATTCTAGTTAGTTCATGCAGGAACATCCTTTCAACCGTAGCCACTACTCAAGCTTAGGATCCGTGACAAATTCCAAACGGAGAGAATTAATGGCCTCAATACTTTTGTTATATAGTTGAAATCGTTGTGTAGAAGAAGTCTTGCCTTATGAGGTGTGGCGCCTTTAATTCAGAATGCTCGTACTTTGTTTTGGAAAAGGTATAAACTAAAGGTGTCCGATTGTGTCAATCAAGACAATTCTCTGGCACAAGCAATTTACCATGAATATTCGAGGGCAAGTTTAAAATTGTCCGCTAATGTAATTTTAAGTAGTCGTTTATACATTTCAGTAGATGCACAGCTCGATTAATCTTTATTTAGCGGATCATTTAGTATCTGACTTGCAAAATGAGTGCGGAAGATTCTTCCTAAACGACATATCTTGAAACCAGGTTTATTTACAGAACATTAACCTGAGGATATACCAAATCGGGACGAAGTAAAAACGAAAAATAGTTTATACCGTCGGAAGCACAATTAATATTCCACGCTGTTGATTAGATATCCCCATAACAAAATTAAGCGACTTAAAGTTCGATGATATATATAAGTCAGAACTTCAACGTCATTAGAAAACTATGACGAAGTCTGTCATCACTACTTCCAGATTATGTTATGTTATATAAAACATGTAACTCGTACAATCTAATGTATCTGTCTTAACGTATTCTCCAAAAATGAACATGAACATAATAAAATAAATCGAAATACTTCTAAACACAATGTGCGCTGCTGTTGCTACAACTCCTTTCCCTACGAAGCTTGACGTCTAAAAAGTAAATCCATCGAAGTTAAGGCATGACCAGCACATTTGTACAATGCACGAGCACACTAGTCGCATTTTTCTCTTTCCTAAGCACCTAAACCGGAGAGAGGGGTAGCAGCAGTCCCCATTTATCAAGAGGGCTAGGATACGACTGCCAGGATTGGGTTTACGACTGGGTTCCCGCATTCTTGGAGACGCAACATAATGCATGTTCGTCTTCAGTCTGTTGAGATTTACAAACAACTTGACGATAAGGCAGTATCGTTTGTCTTCGTGTCCACTGTTTTGCCTCTTTCGAAGTCCCAGTATTCGTTTCCCAATTTATTTTGAGATTTATATCAATGCGTGGAGCAGTGCATTTTCATGGATTTTTGTGATACATTTATTTCAACTTTGATATGTAAGCTTAGAGATAACGCAGTATTTCAAGAGGCGCTCGAATTTCAAGAGGCTCTGACGTCATTCCAGACAATTTTGTTCCTTGAGCTTGATTTCTGATGTGTCGACACCGCTTTATTATCGAAATTGACTTGTATGGTTGGAAAATGCTCGGTGACGTCAGAGGTCGAACCTCGTAACAAAAATTATAGTAACACATATTACAGCACATTGAAAATTCTTACATTAAGTTGAAAGCGGTTATTTCAAGAAGGAAAATACACGGTACCCCCACCCAAGAAAAGCGCCCTTCGGTGCTTTCCAAGAATACTCCCGACACTCAGCATCCCTCCGTTTCGCTAGTACAATAAAATGTTATGAACCAGTTATTTATAAAAAAACCCAAAAAACATTTTTTTGCCTTCGACCATACCTCAAAAGTTGACTTTGCTTTAATTTTCGGAGGACCTATCCTATGGAAACGATCCAAAACTTCAGGAAGGTTCTTGGCGACTGGAATCGTGTACACATACGAACATACGTACACCGCACAGCACGTTTAGGCACCCCCCCCCCCCCCCCCCCCCCAATACGAGGGAGGGATCTAGTGGGCTGGGGTCTTCACCAAAAGATCCGCACAGCCGAGACGGAGATTTGGTATAGTGGGTTCATTAGTCGGTTGACACGAATTTTAGAGATATTTGACTCAGAGTGGTTTTCGATGAGGGAATTTCAATACTTCGTACACTTCATGTCGAAGTAACTATAGCGAATCAGGATTTACGTATAACAGAAAAATGTATGGATGTTACAGAGAACGTAGAAGAACCGTAGAAGAAATTGATAGAATAGACAGAAATCATGAGAATTTAAGACGGCTAAAGAAGTGAAGCAAGGGGAGAGCTCGAGTTCAAATACAAAACTGCAAAGCTTAGTAAATAGAAACATGCGTACAGAAAGGCAAAGTTATTGAAACTATTTTAATGCGTTTATAAGGAGTATTTCGCTTGATGGGTTTGGAACTATTAATGCGTCGTGTACTTTAATACATGCTTGCGTCCTTTTGTTCTCGGGGGACTTCCGGTTGCGACAGCGTTGTTGCAAGTTGTGTGCAAGTCTTCTTGGAGTTTTCCACAAGCTTAATGTGGTCGTATGGTCGTGCAATATTGAGGAGCGACTCCCATGTGAGGAGCTTTGCCGTCTGTGTTTATCGATGGGAGAATTTATCGTACCTAACCTAACGCCACGTGCTGCTTGGGCGAGCAATTTGCAGTTTTGAGGCTTATTACAAGGGTAGAGCTCTGATAAACATTTATGTCTCTTGGGGATTATTTCCCACTCCCTTTTATGGCGGAAGCTTAAGCGGAGATCTTCAGGTTTCCGAGTTGCAGTTCCAGCTGTATTCGGCAAGTAGTTTTCATATATGTACCACAAAGAGTGGCCTCTTATTTAAATAAATTTATTTGTAACATCGGTGCATAACTTTGGAGGTTTTACCTCATGTTGTAACGAGATTTCAACAGTTATCGTTGTTGAAGTTTATTCATTCATATATTGATATATCAATTGGAACAACCTGGGCTTCACCCTATTACATTTCTAGAGCAAGAAGCAATTCCGGTGCTGAAAGGTATGTTTAATACACGTTAAAGATAACAGTTACGCCAAATTAGAATGACTGAATGGCTAAAAATCAACCTCTAGTTTCCCAACGCTTTTAGAAGCTTAGTACTTTCAGAGTCAAATGTGCATGCTTTGCCATCCCAGCAAGTGTCATAATTTAGTTTGAGTGTAGCGACTATACAGGTACCTGAATAAATAGCCCTCTGTTATAAAGAAATAGGTTATATTTGGGAAGGTGTAAAAATGTAATCGTTCAGGGAATCTTCTTTATTCGAAATTGCACGCACATATATATATATGGTTAGCACTCCTGCTTAGTGTGACCAGTTTAAGGCTCCTTTCCTCGGCAGTTTTACAAAAGGTTGCTCCCATTATAGTTTGAAGTAAGCATACAATTTATATGCTGGATATAAGCCATTTCTCGCATGATCTGCGCTGTTTACTATTTTGTGATGAGTTGTTATACATTTACGTGTTCCCGCGTATTTCATATCTTAGCAATTACGAATCGTACTTGTTATTACCTCAAAGGTACGAACTATTATCATTATACCGTCATTTTAAAACTTGGCTTTCATTCGTTTTTGCTACTTTGGAGTCCCTTAGTAGTTCTTTTGTCAAAAAATCAGCACGAAACGTGCCAGTAAGAACTGCTTGGCGCCATTTAATTTAGTTTTCACCTTTTTGATGGTAAGTTGATTCCGACCTATTATAACAAGCTGGCCGGTGGCATGTATCCGTTCATTAACGGGCAAAATATAATACAACATAGAAATGCCATCGTAACATATCCTGTGCCACAAATACATGTCCATAATTCCTTTTACGAAACACTTAGGGGCCAGTTGTTTCGAATTTTAGAATAAAGACAGCATCTCTAGCGAACAGCACACGCACGTGTGACCAGTACTAGTGCTGAGACACAACTGACGCTTACCACTGTGGCGCACTGTTCGCGCGCCAAACAACCCTTCTTATACATAGATGACCGGTTTTCAAATTTGTTCGATTTTTGGGAATTTTAGATACAGGATTATGGAACTGCAATATGTAGTGAATCGACTATTGATGTAGAATTGAAAATGCTACAAAAAACAAAGAAGGCAACTACATGGACAAAGGTAAATTGGAAATAAAAATCACAGTGCCTATATTTCTAGCACGCTATTAAAATGGCAATAAAATTTTTATGACAATCTTTAGTAAAACCAAACTCGTGATGGAAAACCGAGTATCAGATACGAAAAGAACTTGGAAGATACAGAAAGAAATCTGTGGAAGAAATGGTAAAGTTGGCACAGAATCGCTGTGGAAAAAGTTGGCACAAGCAATACGAGAAAGATTAAACGTATACTCTTAGAATAGGCTGGTTATCATTGGTCAGCCATTGCGTAGCGACACATCTTAATTATAACCTGTCTTCTCCTATTTCAAATACTGTCTGCTGGTAGAAGAAAGTGTTTGAAAAGTCCAGACGTTTCATTATACACAACGGCGAGCATAAGAGATTTTGTGAAATAGATGTACTTGGTTTAGTTTCAAATTAGAAATGGAAACCAAAATAAATCTTGAGCTCCACATCGAGAACACGAAAAAGTGACATTTGGCATTCGGGTGATGTGGTAAGCGCCGAAAAACCACGTAAATGGCTCCTATTTTTGCCTGGTCAAAACTTCGAGTTACTTACTCCATAACAGGAATTCATATGGTACAGCTCAAAGAAGAATATGGACGCAAAGAAAGTTCATGAGTCGCCTAAATATGATTACCATAACTGGATCACCCGTGTAGATCCTTAAATAGTGATTTCTTTGTTGGTCAACAAGACGATACACAAAATGGCTATGGTCTTTGTTCCTCTAAGATAGTAGAGCTAAGGACAAGCCCATGAGACCATGCTTAAATGTAGAATAAAAAATCAAGCACTAGTAGATCAAAAAGCAATATGTTCTCACCGCTGGACACTAATATGCAATAGCAATTAAATAAATACCTATACTCGTACAACACTTCAATATAAGCCGTATATCAAGTTGTGAATACGCAAAACAGTCCCATAACCAATAGCGTTCGACGGGCCAGCTGAGGAGATGTGAATTAACACTAAAATGATTAAAACCAAATACGGACTCGCCAATTTAAGTTGAAAATTTCCCCGGTGATATGGTAATCACAAGTTGAGTTGAAAACGTTGTATCAAAAATACACTTATTCGACGCAGGCTATTTGATAAGCTAACCTGATATAGAAAGGAGTCATAAATGCGGCGTAACTAAAGTGATATTTATTTTGAATAAATTACGACAAATAATGTAATTCGTGATTTCGTATAAAAATAAAATATTGAATCTATGATTACTAACAAGGTAATTGCGCATATAAATCACTACTATATCGATACATAAATGGTAAAACATGCACCAACAAGAAATTTTTAATATAATAAGCTCATCAACTTATTCAAGTTAATACATTTTGAATTTCCGCAAAATATTTGTTTACAGTAAAACAAGGATGCACATTCTCCGTTGAAACCAAAGTCCTACAAAAACGAAGTCAAGGAGCTAAAACCACAACTATAAACTCCAATCTATCCAATTTACTACCCCAAATCTCGAAAATCTATGAAAACAAATCTAGAATCTCAAATCTAGCAACTAGAACGCCACATTCAGATATCCAAAACGAACAAGAAAATTAAAAAAAAGCCTTGAAATCATACAACGCCATTAGCGCAAAGAGGCGGAGCGCTCTCAGAACACTTACTTCTGGTGTAAATCGGCTCAACGTCTTTCCCCAGTCCTGCGCAGCATAATCAGAAGGTTGACTTATCAACCATCTAGAATGGAATTACAATATGTAAAGCCAAGTTACCAATATAATACATTTTCTGAAAATCTAGGTGATGAACAAGGTGAAAGATTTCATAAGATATAAAAGCTATGGATGAGCAATACAAAGAAAGGTGGGATACTCACATGATGGCCGACTACTGTTGAGGTATTAAATGCGACTGTCTGGAAATGAAACAATATAATTCTCGAAGGAAGAATGTGTCATTCATTGAATTACTTTACGTTCGTGTAATTCTGAATATCTGCTATAAATTGTAGTGAAATTGCAGCATTCTACGTACATATTTTCAAGGTGATGTGAAGGAGTAATAAAAAAGATTAATGTGCAGCCTTGTGACATTGTGTACTTCTATTCTACCTGAATACTGTGACGTTCACATTACGTAGTCTTCTTTCCTTATTTCTCTACCGTAGCTAGCCATCCCTAAACAAGAACTCGGTTAGAATGACCTTATGCGTATCTTCCCTGACAGTCTTTGAGTTATGATAGTTTTTGCTGTAAAAGTAGAAGTCATTACTATCTAGCCTGTGCTGCATGCATGCATAATTCTGGCATATCCAGCAAAGTTTATACGCTTTGGGTATGATAATGGTGAATCTGGTTGCTTGTATTCATATATACTCTACATTTGAAGCTCCCTCTCTACCCTCCTAATGTGTGCTTGTTTTGTCACAAGTTTTAGGCGATTATCTTCTCAAACAACGGCCACTACTAAATCTGATTATAACTCTTTCCAAACAGGAAATTAATCTATAACGAACAAGAGGCCTATAAGATTATATATTTACGACATTACAAATTTGATTACCTTTTTATGGAGTTTTTATGGCAAAAAGTGTATTTTATGGTCTATATCATCGTAAGCGCCCTCTTGCAATAAAAATGGGGCTACGATCGGTATTTCAATACCGTGTTATCAACCGGCTCATGGGGCGTTAAAGATGCTAGCTACAATACAGCCCTTTACAACCAACCAGCAGCTGATGTAGTTGGTGGCAACAGTAGTTTCCAAGGCTGGCGCCGTCAAAACCATATTGGACTGCCGAGAAGACGTGACACGACTTAAGTTGTCAGAATGTCGATAACACTTGCCATTTATTTTATTTGCTTTCGATTAAAACCAGCGAAATGCTGCGGTCACGTTGCGGCCCTTTTATCGGCGAACGTTCCACGAGGGGATAACTTTGAATACATCAGCCTCGAGAAGTGGCAGCTATACTTTACATGGGAGCAAATTTCTTTTGCCCTTGCTGAAATGTAAGCCCGTACTACATTATTCATTCCAGATTCGGTGTAATTTATCTGCGACAAAGCCGACCGATCTCGGCGTTTGGAGAGGAGAGCGATCCGGCTCCGATTACTCTAATGCCGGAGGAATGCATAATTTAATAAGGATAAATCCCTCCCGTGATCGCGACGGGGAAGACCTGTATAATAGAAGCGCCAAACGCGATGCGAGCGTTAAAAGAAAGACGCCGCAGCCGAATTTCCTTTTGTACTTCTTCCGGCGCCGCGCACAATTTGGGTCAGGGCCGGCAGGCCAGCCGCGAAATCTCGTAATGTAGTTGTTCTAGATTGCTATCATCACTTGTAATTAACACAGCAACAGCTAACTTCATTACGCTGCAGACAATATTAACGCCGGGAGGTACATTTGCAGGTTGTGTCGGGGTGCAGGTTAATGGCTATGTAATTACCAGAGTCCCGACCACACGGCGCGGAGCGAAGCGAAAGAAATTGTACAAGGGGAAAAGTTAATTAAAGTATTTGTATAGCCGTTTGGTAAGGCCTACAATTACACAAGAAAATGGGTTAGTTCTGTACTAAAGATAGAACGGTTGTCAAGTCTTATAGCCATTTGGTGAGGTCTAGAAGTATGTAGGAGAAAGGAGTAAGTCGATACTAAATATGGAACTGTTGTTAAGCCATCAAGCAGGTTTCATTATATGCAGCATGAGGGAAGATCTATTGATGGCACTTGCAAAGTTGTAGCATTCCAACTGGAAATCAGAATATGTATAACCGTTTGGTACGGTAGTCAATTACACCTGCACTAAAAATAAAAAGGTTGTTGAATCTCCAAGCGCTTAGGAAAACATAGATTGACTGCATCTAATAAGGGGATACACCGATAATACTTGCAAAAACTATGGATTTCCAATATTCACTGGTAATCGGGAGTTGTATAACCATTTGGTTGTAGTGGGGATGTCCTAGAATTATGTAGAAGAAAGAGTTAAATCAATACTAAATATGGAACTGTTGTCAAGTCTTTAAGCTCTTAGAAGAACAAGGTTTGACTATATGCAGTATGGGGATCTATTGATGGTACTTGCAAAGTTGAATAGCCGTCTGGTACGGTGTGCAATCATACATACGAAAGTGTTAATTCTTCACTAAAAATAAACGGTTATCAAGTCTCCAAGCTCTTAGAAGAATATGGTTTAATTGCTTGTGTTTAAAAAGGGAATACACTGATTAAATTTGCAAAAACTATGGATTTCCCACATTTGCTGCAATCAGGATTCTTATAGTCATTTTGTGGGGTCTAGAATTATGGAGGAGAAAGGGTTAAGTCGATGCCGAATATGGCACTGTTATCAAGTCTTCAAGCGCTGAGAAGAACAAGGTTTGCCCATACGGAGCATGGGGATCTATTGATGATACTTGTAATAACTATGGATTTCCAACATTCCATTATAATTAGAATTTTATAACCATTTAGTGGGGTCTAGAATTATATAGGAGAAAGGGTTAAGTCGATGCTATATATGCAACTGTTCCTTAAGCTCTTATTTGTAGCGTGGGGAGTAATTGGTAGTTGCAGAACCATAGCTTTCTAATATTTACCGATATCGGTATTTCCGTAACCTTCTGGTGGAGCTAACAATGACACAGGTGAAAAAAACCGACTCGGTAGTAGAATGCAATGGTTGTCAAACCTCCACTATCACCTAGAAGAGTAAGGTTTCACTGTGTGTAATATGACGTTCCATTGATGTAACTTAAAAAGTTCCAGCTTTCGAAACAGTGTTTCTTAGCCGTCTCCAACTACCCACGAAAAAACTCGCTACTAAATATAGGTAGAAATGTTGCCAAGCCTTATGCTAAGCTAATTATAATAATGGTGAGGTACTAACACCCCATGAAGGAGCTTGGCCTGCAAGGCTAAGCTAATTAGCTATACCAAAACTATCATTTGACTTTATAGCCAGCCAGGTCTGAACACTTGGCTGAAAATCCGATAATATCACAATGTCCTTCTTTTTCTTCCTCTTAATATTAGGCTAGTGGCCTGTTTAATACCAAAAAGTTCTGGTTCTATGAGCCCTCTTTGCTCGTAAACCGGGTAGGTGGCTAGCTTTGCCCGTCGAAATTGAGGATGAGTCCTTCTTGGGCGGTAACAACTGTCAATATGACGTGTTAGAGAAGTGTACATCTGAACACTAAAGGAAGAGAGGAAATTGTTTTTATGAAAATTGGGGCATTAACAGACGCGCAGGCTTTCGAGATGTGGACTTATCACATAATCCTAAAAATACCTTGGACCAATGGAATCACCACCGAGGTGTTGCGCTGAATGCAAAAAGAAATAGAACTGGTCAACACCACTGAGAGGAGAAAGCTCGAGTAATTCAGTCACGTGATGCACAACGGAAAATATCGTCTAGCACTAGCGCATCTTGTTATTCAAAGTAAAATTTCAGGAAGATGGAGCACTGGCCGGAGAAGAACATCTTGGTATATAACAACCTTCGGCAATGGTTTAGGCTTGAAACGGGTCTTGGTATCCTCGCCCGTAGTACTTATTTTGACACAAACCGACGCAAAACCTAACCTGCTAACCTCGAATTTGACATAGACTTACAGTGCCACCAATATAAACAGTGCCAACCTAAGACAAAAATCACAACCATTTATGATCACCCGGTAGCAAGAGTGTCTAGGACGTTTAGGCGCGTATATACAAATGCTGCATGTGAGTAAAAAATGAAAGCATCTCTCTAATAACCAATAGCGACGTTCACAGCTACGGTACGAGAGGTAATAACAAGTTAAACATATTTCAATACAATCTAATCTGTCAGAATACCTCAGGTGTATTAATGACACCAATTTGTTTAAGCGAGAATTAAAATCTTTCCTATATGACAATAATTTCTATAACATCAAGGAATTCCTTAATATTAATTGTTGATTGCTTAACGCCAAGGTAATTCATTTATTGTTACTATTCACCTGTTACTTATGTTACATTCTTTGTTATAATAAAATGTATGTTTAATTATTGGAATTGGTTATTATAATTTTTGACGACGTCAATCTGTATTGTTTAATGTACGAGCAATGGAATTAATAATTTTGAACTTGAAGTTAAATTCGATTTTGCAGCGATAACCCACTTCTAAGTCTGTTCGCAGGACAAGAGGATAGTCCAAGCATCTTTCGCTGGGATTTTTAAACCCAGCTTTAGTCATCTGCGTGGTTGGCCCGAGGGCACTCGCTGACGAACGACTTCAAAAGTGCATTATGTGTAAATCGCCTTAATGCGAATTAAATAAATGCGGGGCACATGAGGCCTGCAGTTGTTTCACACTAATTTAAAGTGCGGCGAAGAGCGTTTGTAAATTAAGCGAACGCAGTTTCACCATATACAAGGTGAACCTACAAAACTGTGAAGCTTGCATTTTAAGAGGCGCCAATTCAACAGTTCCCCAGCATTGGGTGTGTTAGCTTTCTAGGTATCACGCCATTAGAGGTTTCAAGGCATTTACGTTTTAATATAATGTTAACGTAATTTTTGTTATTGTTTCATGTAGATCCAGCTATCTCGCACGAAGGTGTTTCTAGGTGTTAATCCTCGTTTCCTTTGATTTGCTTTGCTTTTATGTGTTTTTAAGTGAAGATATTTGTGTAAACTGGTATTTTCTTGTACGTTATTCGAAGACAGTTTCAACAAGAAAATATTAAAGGAGGGACCAGCTTCCTGTTTCTTAGCAGATATTGATCTTTAATGACCACGAACTGGGGTATTAAAAATGTTTCATGCTAACTGAACTAGCAAGGTAAATAAACAGGGCAAATAATTGTTCAAATATTAAGGCGTACGACAAGTCTTATTCACATTTATTTAAAGTTACTACAAAAGCCGCATTTCAAGCTCAGTATCAGATCTCCCTTTCAAAAAGCTGTAGATAAACTACAAGTCATACTGTCAATTGCTGACGTCCTTTGAGGACAAGGCAAATAAAAAAGATGTATTTTTTTCTGAACAAAAATTCCAAAAAATTTAGTTAATCTATAGCAATTTTGCTTTAGCCAAGTCGTCGCTCCAGAAAGCACCAAAAGAGAAAGTAATTAGTATTGTAATGGCAAACGGAAAAGCATTACCTTCACGAGATAGCCTCTGAAACAGGGATGTTAAAAGTGCATCCTTTATCAATACTTGCATACGCCAAAGGTCTCCGTCCGGTGGATCCTCCGAATGCTTATAAGGCCTTAAAGAAATTCGTGTCGAGTGTTGCTAGCTGATCGTTTGTTCAAGAATCGACATAAGGACCTAATGGCACACGTGTAGGACAGCAAACGAATGAACATCGTTTGGCACACTGACTCATAGCACATGCCAGTACTGACATCTAGCGGTCCATGGTGTTACTACAACCGGCTTAGGCATCGCATCCTTAGCCCGAAATATTTTGGATAGCAACTCACATTGGAAATATCTTTCATTCTTACACTGTAAATCAATTTCCTCGTAATTTACAGTGACAAGGTAGTTTGAAAATCCATCTTTTGCTTTTAAAAATGTGGAAATATTTATTTTATTCCAAGCTATTACAATTACAACTAACCAATACTAATTTCTACCGATTATTAGCAATACAATCAACGTGCAACGTAGACTAATATATTTCGTTTAAAATATGATCTTAAATAAGTGATTACAAGTAATGCTATTACTACTATTCCACTATAAATATTATGTAATTATTTAATAGACTTGGTAGATTCATTTTCTCAATCTTATTTCTACCATCGTCGATAAATCATCAAACTAGAAGCTGGCTATATGTAGTGTTGCCTCTTAACGATTTTCTCGCCTCAAATAAGAATAACAAAATTATATTCAAGAAATCTTTACCTCTTTCGAAATCATCAAGATGTAAGGACTTGCAATATTTAATGAACGGCGATTTCGCGTTCAGCCTGTCGGGCGTGTTAAAAGTTATTATTCAAGACTATTCAGGACAGGTAATCGTAACTTGAGTATGAAAAAATCTCTCGATATGTCGTGTGAAAGACACCACAGCGGAAGAACCCGTTCAAATATCTCAAATTAGTGTCCAATTCTATAAATAGCATACAACAATTCAACCTGGCACTGAATTAACCCGAATCACCAGCCATAAATGTCGAGAATTCTTGACAAGCAATTTGGATTCTTGGCGTCTATTTCTTTCCATTCTTGTTCTGAAATGAAATAGCAAAAAGATCATTTCTCGATTTTCCGCCAGTGCCATCTCTAGGTGTGTATTAATATTAATAATAATACTTCTTAACGAGTAAAAAATCCGAACATAGCCGCCAGCGGCCGTTTGTGGATAATTTTTATAGTAGAGCAGACAGCAAACGTAAAATGAAGTTTCCTCACCCTCAGAGACAAATACAGATTCGGATATCCCGAGATTTAAATATTTTGCATATGGACTGGCAAAAGTTAACATCCGTGACACAATTTACCAGTAAATTGTAAATATAATAACATATATCATATCCTAATTATTTTGAAAAAAATCCCAATGTGCAACGTCGCTTCCGTCGGAATTGTCCATACGGCCGCCTTCATATGCTCGGCAGGCGACGAAATGAGCGTACATACCTAAATTGTCATCAGAAACTCGATACGCGGACGTAATCGCAGGGATCGGGTCAGGCTGAGGCTGCTCGAGGCCTGAGCGCCTGAGTCTTCGCTGTGATGGCTCCCATTGAATCTTAAAATATCATTATCTTTTAACCTATTTCTTGCCGCTCTGCACCTGCTGAATTCCGTAAACTGTCGAAAAGCTAAGGAGTCGCTTCTATCTAGCACCAATACGTCCGTGAAAACTGCCAGCGCTTATCGTACAGTTCTTATTCATGATATAAAGATTAGTCATGCTTTGCTTAAGCTTTAAAATAAGAACATAGATGAAAAACAAATACAAACAGTTCTTTCAGAATAAAAATTTCTTAAATGACTGGTTTGACATGGTAGAGCCTTGGCTCGTTATAGCGAACCGCCACTGATAGCCGTGTTTTCGGCAGTTTCTTGTCTGGCAAGGTAATGACATGCCGGCAAATGGTAATTAATTCTGGGGTTGAACTACATGCACTTTCGTTGTTCCTGAGCCCGCAACACCAAGCTGTAGGTTTCTAACGTTTACTTAAACTCCACGGTGACAATATATACTTTTACAGCCGCCTGGTAGGGCCTACTATGTAAATAGAAATCACTCAGGGTAGAGAAAAACAAAAGCGCTTTAGAGAGAAGCTCTAAGCAGTGTATCGCGCGGAATTACAAACACACAAAGTTTATTAGCGAGGTGTTTGGTCGGACAGAAACTGGGTCAATACTCCAAACGAGCAAAAAGTTAAACCCTCACATTCAATTAATCATCCACCTAAGCAACTACAGTCCGGCGAAATACTTCTAAGAGGGTCTTACCGCAACGTATACCTGTGGCTACTTCGGAAAACGTTTAGCTGTACTCAAAGTAAGTTGCATGGTGGAGGTGGTGATGATGGTAGTGGAATGAATCTGAATTGCGAATTTGTCTATGCTATTTAATACTCCCCCCAGTCGCAAGCAATGCGTGTTATTTGTTCACGTCGACTCGATTATCTAAAATAAGCTACTGATAAATCTACATTACAACTTTCTCCAAACTGAAAATTAATATACAACGAACAAGAAAGCTATTTACGATTACTACCGTTATTTTGCGGGGAGTTGCCGCCTACCTTCTCCGCAGCTTTAGCTTTCCAACGTTTGCCCAACTCGGAGAGACTGGCAGTAGGTATTTTTATAGCCGTCTAGTGGGGTCTACTATGTAAATGGAAATCACTCAGGGCGCAGAAAAACAAGAGCGTTTTAGAGAAAAGCTCCGAGACTTGGCAGTGTATCGCGCGGAATAACAAACACTAAGTTTATCAGCTAGGCACTTCTTCGGCCAGAAACTGGGTCAATAGTCTAAACGAGCAAAAACTTAGATCCTGGCATTCAATTACTCAACCACCTCAAGGTGCGTGTTCATTACCAGACGGCTCGTTCGTTCAAAAGTTAACGAATGATCGAAAATATTAATTCATGGATTCCTTTCTATGCACTATTATTATCTATATTTGTAATGAATTTAACATTAAAAGAAAATATTGGAAAAGAGCATTGTTTCGTCTCAGAAGAAGATAGCGCGCAACTGATATACCCAATGATCTCCATAGAAAAGATCTGGATATTTTCGGAACCTCCGTACAGATTTTGATAGGTTCAAGTTAAACAAAAATAATAATTTAAGGGAGCAGTTTGTACAGAACAGCGGTTATAATGGAATTCCGTCAAAGTGATGTACCGACTCGGATAATATCGGCTTAAAAACAAGGGCTCAGTTCTCCGGCCTGACGTCAGCACAAGAAGGGCAAATTGGCCAATGGGTTTATTTTATTTGAATTTACTTCGCCTCGAGCCTCGAGATAAGGGGCTCTTATTGGCCAATTCGGCCTTCTTGTGCTGACGCCAAGCTGGAGAGCTGAAGTCTTGTTTTTCAGCCGGTATTGACTCGGATCAAAGTCGGAACCGATCGAATTGGTTCCCCTCGCTTACATTAAGCGTATTCATTATGTGAACGAATCATATATGTATTATACCGGGTGGCCATAAATATCTGATATCACATTACCTTTGGAATCAACACCGCTTTATTAAAGTGATGAATCCAATTAAACTAAATGTCATTAATGTCATCACTACTAAAATTACTATCTGTCAAAAATTATTACAGATTGCAATAAGTATTGAAATTAGAACAGGAGATTTTTATAATCGAGTCGTAGGCTAAACTGCAGAATCTGGGGCACATTCCCCTCCTCTTATTTGCATTTTATTACATTTCATACCAATACTTATAATTGAAATATGTATAATGCTAACCAACATTTATAAGTAGCTAATTCCATGGCTACCGGGATCTCAGATGTTTATGGCCACCCGGTACATGGAACGAATCAACGGACGAACGAACGAGGTGTGGTTAATTTATGTGGAGAAGGGAACCCATTCGATTATTCGTGTGTCGTCTCAGATGCGGTCGTTGCAGTTGCGGGCATTGTGATTATCGTTGCATATGCGATCGACGGCACAAATTTAAGCATATCTTAGAATTTATTCTTAGAGAAGTCTTATTTGCGGTCAGCTACGTTTACTGTTTTTGGTAATTTTTTTCTCATAGTCCAGGTCCATACATTATACAATTTATATTGTGTAGCATAATATCTTGATTAATCAAAGGGAATCGTCAGGTGAATACCGCAAAATTATTTTAATTCGGTAATAAATAAACTGCTCAACTACAGGTCTAAAGAGCAGCTTCAGAATGTGTAGTTCAAAACGTGACCACCGAACTTCTGTAGATGGCGCCAAGTGGACAAGCCGCCACTGTGCTAGAATGCTTGGAAATTTTGCAAAGTGGAAAATCGCCACTTTCGCCAAAACCAAATAGCGCATGAAGGTGCTCGGGACCTTAGCAACAACTTTGCCCCCTTTCACAATTTCGATATCTGTAGCCGTTCGAAAGTTACAGGCGATCCAGACAGACAGACGGACAAAACGTTCGCATAAGTACGCTGAAGCGACTAATAAATACTATATATAATCAAAAATTAAATTCCTAAGAGTTCACAGGGACAAATAAGATTATCATTAGTAATATAACAAGGGCGAGACAAACTTTGCACACGCCAAAAAAAAGGGTCCAATGCTAGTTGCAATAAAAATTGTTCCGAGGGCAGTTTTCTAAGGGCAACCAGCACAATTATCCTTGGCACGGGCAAAATTATATGTAAGAGTGTTGCCCGCGTTTATATTTTGAAGATTATTACACAAAACCCGTATACGCATTATGATTTAAAATTGATCTAATAGCACCAAAAAGCTCAAATTGCTTGTTTCTTCCATTTCTTTGTTTAATTATGACACCATCTACGAGGTCGATAATCAGCACTAGGGCGGTTATCACTTGATAAGCAGCACAAATGCGCTTATCAAGGAATCAGTTCGCGATTGGTCGATTTTCAAAAAATACATGATTCTCATTGGATGATATCAGTCGTGTGACAGTTGTGTGGAATAATCTACAAAATTTAACGTTTGGCTTGGATCTCTCTGTATATAAAATGCAAAATTAAAAAACTACTTACGAGTTTTTTAAAATTAAGCGATTATGTGATTAAGTGATACAAATATGTTATGCTTTCTATAAATCCAGGTTGCCTTATAATTATTAGAGAATATTTCCTAAAAGATTTTTCTTTGTAATTCTACAGTGTTGCGTAATTAATTTATACATTAGCGTAATTAATTCATACATTAACATAACAATATAAGATACAGTACAGTAGAACTTGCAACAACTCTTACCTGTTCAAAACATCCAGCGGTTCTAAACTTTTTAAATTATGTCTTCAGTTACTAGTTTGAAGAAATTAGGATTTGCACATAAAAGATTACCGCTGGATATTTTGAACAGGCAAGAATTGTTAAAAGCTATTTTAGCCTTACTTGACTGTCTTTTAAGAACAAATAGTTCTAACGGCGACTTAAAGTGTAAACCACGCCAGAGGGAAAACTTTTGCAAGGGAAGGGATAGAAGACCACGGTAATTCAATCTGTAAACCACACCAGAGGTGAAAGCCTGTTACCGATTGGAGGGGGGGGGGGGGTAAAATTTATAGTCGAGAATCGTTGCAATTGCGTGAAGAAGGCAAAGGGCGAGGCTTTGAAATTCGCGATTTTAACATGGAGGATAACCTTCGTCTCGACTGAGAAAATTGGGGTGCTTGTAAATTTTAATCGGCCTACTCCACTGTACTGAGTCATAATCTTACTTTTAAGAACGGATATGTGACGAATGGTTCATTGTCATTGCCAGGCAACATTCTTCTGCAAGGAAAGGGATAAAAGAGCACGGTAACTTAACGTGTTAACCACGACAGAGACGAAACTTTTCTACCGATCGGAAGAAAGACGGTAAATCTATAGTCAAAAGTCGTTGCGGTTGAGTGAAGAAGGCGTGGGCGAAGACTAGAAATTAGAGCATTCTACATGGAAGGAAAAGGACAACCTTCGCCTCGATTGAGATTATTGGTGTGTACAAATTTTAATGGCTTCGTGAACAGTAATGCTAATTTCATACAGTATTTTTATATCGGGAAACCGTATGCTTTTAATATTTGATTAGCTGTAACTGTTGATATTTGTAATTATATTCCTAAATTTTGAATTTGTTAAAGTATATGTATTTAATATTATATGGTTGCTTTAGTTACTGCAAACTTATTTTTGACCTGGCCGTTATTTGTGTGCACTTCCGATTATTGTGATTTTGACCAATCTTTTGAGTGTATGCGTTCCCGTCACTATCGTAGGCATATTTTTTGCATTAAAAACCCTTTGGCGCCTCTTTAAAATTATTGTTCAATGTTAGATTTTCTAAAGAACCCATACCATCTCCACTATAGCTAGTCGGCCCTCGAATGTGCCAATGCAGTCACGATAGTTTTGGTATTTTCTTTGCCAAATTTTGATACAAAGTTCTTCCTGTTTATACCTACTTTTCTTGGGGGGGGGGGGGGTACATTCAAATGTGCTAAACAGTTTTCTCAGATGTACACCGTACATGTCAATCTAGAAAATTCTGAAACCACTACAAAAAAATCTGTAAAAGGCTTTACCCAGAACTTCGCTCGTCAACATTTTGACACTAAATAATTTAAAAAATCAAATTAAGTTAGAAGTAAACAATATCTTCACGTTTCTAATAAATTAAATACATTTTCAAATAAAAAAAAAGTTCCGGTGGTGAGATTCGAAGGGCCGGCGGATGCGTATGCAATCCCAATGCTTTGCAAGGAGAATGAGCTATTTCTATCTGCGCTACGGAGCAGTACGTAACTACGTGCGACCTGGCTGGCTTAAATAGATAGAACCTCTTTGCGTTGACACCTCTTACGCTCTTACGCTGTAAAGCAGAAAGAGCACTTAGGTACGCTGTATCTGTTGGATTCTCGTCAAAAGTAAAGTGTTACTTTCCTGTATCTCAGTTAAACCAAAAATAAAAATATTACCGGTGATGCGACTCGAATTCAGCGCTTGCGAACGAGGCAGCCCATTCGATTTCTTTGTTTGGAGGTAGTTTACGCTGTCGCTTCCACAGCTACGGCGACCTTTTGAGTTCCTCCGTTCCAGTTCTATTTAACCTTCCGCATAAATTCGTTGTTCCTTTTTGTATCGTACAGCATTTATTCTGCATTTTTCGGGTCACATTTTTGGCAAGAATAAAGCCTGCGATATGTACAAATTATTACTTGCATCTAATGCTAAGTTAAATCAAAATTAAACAAAATTTTATTTTTTTAAGGTGCCCACCCTGTATATATTTGTCTGAAATTTTCTCGGTTTCATGCCAGGTAGATATATAATGTGTGTGCAAAATATTGTCTCCCTTCAACAAATAGTTTTTGAGTTATACCGCCAACAGACAGACAAGACAGACAGACGGAATTGAGAAAACCTGTGTTTCGTCATCTAGGGACCCTGAAACGTGAAGATCTGGAGAAATCTCGGAAGGTGATTTTTTCGCGATTACAATACTTCCTTCGTCTTTCAGACGAGGGAAGTAATATAGTTCCAGTAGGTACAAAAGGTTAGTTGAATTAACTAGTAAAGCAGGCGAACAGTAAGACTGCATGTAAGATTGTATTGAGCCTTGGCCTAATTGCCAGTAGATTCTACAGTGTAGAATATATTGATTATTGTTGCACATCTAGGAACAAACGCCAACTAATGAAAAATTTGCCTAGTTTTATGACTATTTAGTGGGGCAAAAATCTGGATCCAAAACATATACAGTTTGAGTAAAATGCTTTCCTTACGGCTAGGAAGACACTCAGTATGGAAACAAGAAATTAAAACTAACTTATACATGTAAAACTCGATTCGAGAATAAGCAATGTATCTATTATTTAACTACGAATAGACTCGTGATACACCAATATTTTTAAGGTAACTAGCTTACATCCAGAAATCTGAGTAATCAAAAATTAATTAAACGCAAAAATTTTAAATAAGTCCTTCTAATTTTATAAACTTATAAAGACGGCCAATGTTAATACTGACATTGCCAGTACCAAACCTCGATAAAGCGCGACGGAAAGTTTTAACAGTAATTACAAAAACAGCCAACTGCAACTGAGACTCCTGTAAGAGTAGCTTTTAGAATGTTCTAAACATGGTTTTCGACGACCGCAAATGTAAGAACCGCAAGTGACGATTTCTTTGTTGCAAGTCCGTTTGAACGAGATCACAATGATTTATAATCGCGAATGATGTAACCATACTGTCAATACCACCTGAAGCTCAAGGCCGCAGCGCTCCGGTGTGAGGTCAGCAAAGGACGACCATATTGACCAATAAGAGGCCAATTCGGCTTTCCTATGCTGACGTCACGTCGGAGCGCTGTAGCCTTGTGTTTCAGGCGGTACTAACATTGTACCAAGCTTCGACGAACGAACAATGTACTTGCAACTGCAATTAAAAATGTAAGTCTTGACGTTAACTTGGAGTAACTAACAAAGGTCTTCGCAATCTTCAAGACCAAGGTCGTTTCAGGGTATCTTCTTTTGCTATACAACAGTGCTCTTTTCCAATACACATTTTTTATCTACCATATGGAACTGCAATGAATTCAAGGACGATTCGTTCGCTACAACATTCGGTTACACATATTTCCGAACGTTTGTTCCATTAACGAATACGCACCTTAAGCAAACACCATCCAGTAAAGGGCTACTGAAAGGACCTTACCGCAACTCATACCTGTGGCGTATCCAGGCTCCGAGCTCGAGTCGTCGTCGGAAAACGACAGTTGCGTTTGGTGGTACTCAACATAGCTCGCATGGTGATGGTGATGGAAGTGATGTGGCACGGCGTACTCCACCCCCGTGGAGGCAGCGTGCTTGCTCCCCAGCCGCGTGAGGGTGTTCCCCGCGGAGAGCGTGCCCGTCTGCTGGCGGCTGCCGTGGGCGGCGCACAGGATGTTGGCGAGGGCGCCCTGGGGCCCCATGTGGCCGAGGTCCAGGGACGGCCTCCGCGAGAAGCTGGGTGCCACGTCGAACTCCGATACTTGGCTGTTGTTGGAGTTGCCGCTCGAGCTGTGGGCGCTCACGCTCACGGAGGGCCGCTCCTCCACAGCCGCGGGGGCGGCCTGCGGCGGGTGGTTACTCGCGGCCCCATTCTGATTCCTCCTGGGACTCCGGCCGCGGTCGGAGGTAGAGACCGCGGTGGCGCTCCAATAGCCCCAAGCCATTTCGAAGACACGGCCGCACTTGGTTTAAGGTCGTGGGATCGAGGAGACTCGCCGAGTGGATCCGGGGTGATTCAGGAGGCAGAGATAAATGGGCACTTGAACGGGCCTAAACTTTACGTACCGCTGAATGGCGCTTTCGGACTCTTTGCATGGTTTTCGTTTTTTAACTTTTGTGCGCAGTTTAGAAATTTTGTCTAGTGATTAATATTTCCCCCCTACTATCTTTAGTATAATCGAAACTTACCCCAGATGTATCCACGTTATACTTGTAAATAATGATTATAAATTTCTTATTAAGGGTTTAGAACATTTATCGTTGTTTCAATTGTTTTACTAATGTAAGTTACTAATGTAAATTGAATATAAAACGCGTTAAAATCAAATCAGCTAACCTTTGCACCCTTCGGATACTGCAAGCAAGGGGGTGAAAAGAATTGGACAGCCCCAAATAAATTCTTAACGGGTTTCGATTTGTGCGTTTCACCAATTATTAATCAAAAAATTTCCACTGACGTTGCAGAAGGAGCGTGCAAACCATAGAAAACCGCCACTCGCGAGCACACGCCAGCAACAAATAAAGCCGAAGAAGCGAACGCCGATTGGGTTGCGGATGCCTAAACTGAAAAGGGTGTTAAGGTCAATTTCAGGATTTCAGGCTAGTTTTAAGCGGGCAGGTAGTGAAACTGAACGACAGCGAGCGGTACTGAAAGCGGCGTTGTCTTTCGGGCACTCGCGCTTTCCACCCGCCCCCCGGAGCCTGGGGCGGCGCGGCAACGCCGCCGCCAAAAAACCCGGAGCGACGGTGGCGCCGTAAATCGATAACACCCCAAACTTCAGGGGTGTTTCAGCCCTGCCGTTGCAATAATGCCGCCGTCATAATCATAAAAGTCCGACTTGACATCCGTCATAAAATCTGTAGACGCGCGGAACGCCCTGAATTTTTAGCAGCCGATCGAATCGGCCCAAAAAGAGAGGAGCTCCAATTTGTTGAGACTTTTTTACTTGCATTTATAACGCCGCAGTAAAATTCTTTTAGGACCCGTGGCGCCACATATTGGTAAGTTGACTCGTTACAATCCATAAATCTTTATGGCGAATATTACAAAAAAAAAACACAGGATTTTGATGTAAGTACATAATCTAATAGCATTGCAAGGCTTGGTTACTGACCTGCACAACATGTACCCCTCATATCAATTTAAATGTACGTTATTAGGCAAACTAGGTTTACATAAAAATAATTGATAGTATGTTACAGAAGGATATGGGCAAGAACGCTGTTTCAGATGTGTTCATTCTCCCATTTGCATGGTAAAAAGATCGTGGAAGTTAATTCCAAATGAGCTTCCATGTGAGCATCCCAACGAGGTTCAATATTAACAGGAAGAGCACAGGTGCAAACAAAGCGTAACTAAAGTGGCCTACTGTCATAAAAGCACTATATAGAATTATAAGCTCACCAGGCATTCTAAAACTATAAGAAATATATGAGATGATTAAATCAGGGAAGTTATTTTCCCTGCTCACGGATATAAAATTTTCTATATCAGTTTTCATATTAATTACTGGTTCAACAATAAAGTGAAGCAAACAATTAAGAACAAAGATAATTTGTATAAAAACGGTACGCTTTAAATGGTGATATAGGCGATTGGAATATGTACACGGTAATTCATAAGTACAGACATTAAATTAAATGGGTGTAAAATTAGTGACCTCAGTAAAAGCCCATTGCACTAACAATTAATCGCGTACGGAAAAAAATCTTACTAGGAACGAGCAGACTTTTGAGACTCACTGGCTACATCAGTAAGAGTACATTAACCTAGTGCACTAAATGTAATTGAAATAACCAAACAACTGTTTTTGGTCCTGCATTTTATTCAAATTTGGTCTTATCGCAACCATCTGTGCGAATTTTGTTGATAGAAGTTCATTCCAGTGACCGTAAATCAGTCTAAGCAAGTAAATGTTTTTTTGAGAGATTATTATTAATTTTTGACTTATAGTTATGTTGTTCCGTTTGATGTAATTTAACTACCCAAAAATGTAGTCAACCTGTATATTGTAGACAGAGCAGAAAGTATGTAACCAATGTAATTAAAACTAATAGAACAATTTTATCATAGCAGTATGAAGAAACTTAAATAGGAATGCTAACTTTATGTGAAAAACTAGACAAACATAGTAGACAATAGAAACAACTATGACCTAAATAAATGTTAATAACAAAATGCACTGTGACACTAGAAAAATTGTTGAAATATTTAACAAGTATATATAGTGTTGTGCCTTGGTCAATTGACCGGTCAATTTGACCACGGTCAAAAACTGTGTGGTCAAATTCGCTGTCAAATGCTCTTTTAGCCTTAAAATTGCTTATATTAAATTACACTATCAATCAACGTTTTTTTTTGTAGAAGGTCTTTATTATTGGCTGTAAGCCTGTATCTCATCAAACATTTACCGAAATTGCAAAACTGCAGGGGATTAACATATTTAGCGAGGGGATTCACACAGCGACCAATGTTTCTTGGGGGTTTCTTACTACATTTTAGTTTGTTATTATTCTATTCTGTGCTGTACTTATGCAGTAATGATTTGTTTTTATTGAAGCATAAATATATGGCCAATAAATGGTGTATTATTTTAGTTACCGAGAGTATAAAATGAAATAATTGTTAAAACTGTTAATTATATGCACTTATAAATACTAATCAAAAGGGTTGGTGGTAATATGATACTAGTTAACTTTGTGATTTGCTTAAACTTACAGAACTATCAATACAATTGATTAAAAAAAGGTTAATTAAAAAAATTCAAATGTTCAAATGAGCGGTTAATTGGCTGGTCAATTGACCGGTCAATTGACCAAAAAGTTGTTGACCGGTCAAAGGCACAACCCTAAGTATATAGTTTTTCTAATGGAAATTCAGTCAAGTGATTAAATTATTATAGAAACTTCTACCATTTTAATGTGGCATATTTAAACCAGTAGACAAAGTACTTACATGTTAAATACAAGTATATTTATTACAAAATTTAGTAGATAAGTATACCTACTTTTGTACCTTTAACAGTTTGTAAAATATGATCTTGTCAACAATGTCCAATAGTTACATTTTGGAAGATTCATGTCCCGTCCAAGAAAACAAACTTAAATACACCCTCTCGTTTTATACATAACTAAGATTTTAGAAACTGAATTGTTTTAAGAGGAATTCGATCAAATCTCTTTAAGGATTATATTTTTACTTCCTTTTACAATAAAGGCAGTACTGGATTCACCCCAAAAATTCGAAATTGAGTTTTCAACAGATCTTCACGTTTTAGAGTCCCCTGAACCCAAAAAAACATGTTTTGTTCATTGGTCTGTCTGTCTGTGTGTCTGTGAACAGAATATCTCAAAAACGAAAAGAGGTATGGAGTTGAAACTTCATACAGTGAAATCTCTCATAATGGACACTCCACTAAGCGGACATTTTTCTTGACACCGTCGTGAACCAATGTAGTTTAAATGCAAGGGCATCTCCCTTAAGCGGACTCTCTATTAACAGGACGCGAACATGTTACTAATTATTACGTGCTTAAATGCTAGGGAATTAGAGGAATTATATGTTTTCGTATGTACGGTATGAGGCGCGTTATAAATTGTGTGATCAGATACTAGCTAGGAAACTAGGGCAATTACCTCTTTTCATATGTGCCCTATGTTTTCCAACCTTAATCCTCAGTTATGTATCTGAATTTCGGCGCAGAAAACGATTTTATTTATTTATAGCCAAGTGCTCTTTGTTTATAGCTGCATTTGATTAAATGCAGGTAGGCTTTCTTCATTATAGGCTGCAGTTGATATGTATGTACTAAAGCTACTTTTCTACAGTAGTGTAATAATGAAAAGCAAACGTAGAACTGTATGTATTTAAAAATGTATGTATTCTTTGTCGTTCTATATTCAAATAAAGATTAAAAAAATAATTGAAAATTAAAGCATTTTTATTAAGAGGACACCTCCATTAAGCGGACAAAAATCGTGGCACCACGGTGTCCACTTATGAGAGATTTCACTGTATATAAGTTTTGTGTACTATGTAGATGCGACAGCAAGCTTTTGAAGGAAATCAAATAACCGGAAGTAGGTGTTTACTCTTGTGATTTTTCAGTTTTTTTCGATTTTTTCAAAAACGGCTCTAACGATTTTTTTCAAACTTCACATTTTTATTACATTTTTAATGTGTATTGATGTGAGATAGGTGATTTTCCAGTTGAATACTTCTAAAATGGGTTTCTTTTGTTTTTTTTCTAATTTTTATTAACTCCTACTTTAAATAGAACACCCCAACCCAACAGTAGAAATCCTAGTCGAGATACCAGCATACAAACGACTTAAAAAGATATGGCCACAGGACCTACTAACCATCTAAGGTTTCCAGGGTAATGCCACTGGGCTGATCCCTCCAAGTCATTCACCATCAAATCAGCTCATGGAATGCATATGTACTTTATATTAAATATATATTGCATACTGTTCCGATTGTTGATGTAGACATTACAAAAAAAAAAAAAACAATAGAACACCCGGTATATTATTACATTTTTGAATTCAGCTTAAAATTCTCCAACTAACGCTCTATTTTGTACCGTTTTATTTTTGAAAATTTTTGAAAAATGCTTAAAAATTTAAAATCAAATTTTTGGCTAATTATAAGATCACTGTAAAAAGGAGTTGTGTGAGTGTATCACACCAGATTTTTTTCATTCAAACCCTATAAATCGCAGCACAACATGCCAAAAAAACTATTGGGACAATAATCTTTCAGCAATATTGCACCCCAAATATATGCTTTGCTTCCCCAAAAATTTTAAAAAGTCACTATATTTACGCTCAAATGCTTAAAAATTTACCCCTAGAAACATGTTCATGCTTTAATAGATAAAAAGAATACTTGCTGCACTATTATTATTATAACTTTAATCTCTGATTATGATAAATAAACGATCCTTGCTCTTTATTATGTTTTTATTCAATAGCTCACGTACAAGTTGGGTTTTGTGGGCTAAGTTCCATTCCTCATTTATTTCTGAAAGTTGTAATCATATTATGTACGAGTAATGTATCCATCCTTTCAGAAATAAATACTCTTATTTATTATTATAGGCGTGTGCTGTGCTAAAATTGCACCTTTTTTTAGCATTCAGAAACTAAATATTATTTTTTATTATACCTGCATCAGAATCGCCATTTAAAGCACGCCTGAGCGTGCGAATACAGGCGATTAAAGCTCGCCGAGCTTTAAAGGTTATCAAGGAAACGACAGAATGCAACAACGGACACGGACGCGACCAAAACGTAAATAATTCTCGTAACTATAGTAGCAATATTATTATGCCGTCTGGATTTATCACGACAAAAATTATTTAAAAAGTTTTTAGTGCGTAATTTATTTCCAGTATTGGAGGTATAATAAAAAATAGCGTAAAGTATTCGTGGATAACTGGTCTTTAAAACACTTGCTCTATTTCGAGCACTCCGGCTACGCCGTCGTGCTCGAAAACTCGCGCGTGTTTTAAAGACCTTGTTATCCACTCATACTTTAATATACTATTGTAAAATGAGACATACCTACAAGGTGCCCCAAAAAGGAGTGGTAACTTTTACGAATTGTCTCAACAGATGTCGCTTTATTTAAAGTAAAATTATAGCCCCTTTATTTACAAATAGTAGCGACAACGATTGATGTTGCCGCTGGGGCAAAATCACGTTGGTATCCCTTAAGTCCCTAGCATATTTAAAAATCGCCTAGGAAGTTGCATAATTAAATTAAAATGTGACATTGACAGTTGTCGTGTTTTTATTCATTTTTCTCTTCGGGGGCTAATTTGAAGTCGAGGACGTGTAAATGCCAGGGTGTTGTGTCGATAAGTGTAAAAATAGTGGCAGAAAAGGATTTCAGGTATTCAGATCTGTTATTTTTTCACTGTTTACACTGAAATTTACCGTTTAGTAACTTTTTGTATTTTCATGTTTGCATCAGGTTTGCCCCATGATGTCGCTACTATTTGTAATAGAGGGGCTATAAGTAAAATTAATTTACGAAATTTGGCAACATAGTGACATAAATAGTATAATTTTTTAAATGAGTTGGTATCACTTAACAATTTAACAACCGGGGTTAAGTAAGTCATGAGATTTGTCATAGCATATTTATAGGTTATAACGAATTATTAACGTCAAAGTTTAGGCATTTAATTTGACTGAAATACAAAATTAACCAATCAGACAGTTTAGCTACAATATTTATACAACAGTGTTAGATACAACTGCAAGGAAGACAAGCGCCAAATAGGAATTTGATCAATAATCCCTCCGCTGAAAATGCCCGCTCAAACGTTAATGCCAGGTGAATACCTACCTCAATGGTAGGATGTTCATTTTCGTCTGAGTAATAAACAACACAATTGTGCCTATATACCATGTCCAAGAAAGTGTTACAGAATGCAAGCCTTCGGTCGGGATCATTTTCATTTAAAGCATGAATTACCTGAGGGCTATAACATTTTAAACCAATGTCATCAATCAGCCGAGATACCGAACCGTTAGAAATTTGAAGTTGGCAAACTGATCTTCTCCGGTCACTATTCCTCTTGCACTGATTCGTCACTTCACCAGGTTCTTTCAAATTTGTTCATTAATTTCAAAATCGAATTCTTACTTGGCGCTTGCCTTCCATATACTTGCACCCACTTCTGTTGTACAAATATTGCAGCCATATTATCTGTTTGGTTAATTTTGTATTGGTAGAACCACTTTACTACAACAATTCATTCCTGAAATTCCATAATCTTGACAGGTAATATTATGTGACATTAATGACATTTACAAATTTTTCACCACATCGTTAAAATTCAAATGTTGCAACATTTATTTTTCTTGTTTCTTAAGCATGGATATATTAGTACAGGATACGTTCACTACATGTAAACGTACGTCGAATCTTAAAATAACATATCACGGAGTTCGGTACCTTCCCCCATTTCATTCTAACCTGTATCACTTTATTTCTCTCTCCCTCTAGACGTATTTCGTACGCTGTTTCGTACCCTTAATTTTGAAGTTTTGAAATGAAAACGTCAGAAGTGTCATTCAATTTCAGTTTATTCTTCGAAAATTGACTTTAGCAATGAGAACATGCATAATTTGTTCTATTTCTTCTAATTCTTCAAGCGAAGACGTATCTTTTCACCGGTGATTAGTAGATAGTTTGTTTAATTAAAACCTTTAAAAAATTATTTCAGTTTTTTTATTGATATTCATATCCCTCATAGCATTAGGAAAGGAATGAATATCAAAAAAGTTCCCTGTCCAAGCTTCAAAAAGGATTGATTCCCTACAGTTTTTCAAGGCACCTAACTTCTGAATGAATTATGAACTGTAAAGTTGAGGTTAATGTTTCCTTTTGCTTCTTCAGCTGTTCGTCCACATTCTCGTCATGTTTTTCATCAAATTGGAATGTGGGAAATAACAGCAGTTTATGCAGATGTGTGGGGGTTGGAAAAAAATAGTAACTGTTCGTTACCACGCAACTGAGGTACAAGCTCCAGCAAGCCATATAAATTTGGTTGCGCGTTCTTGTAAAATGGGGTGCAGGAAGAAATGTGATTGATCTCGAAGTTCTTAGTGATGAAAAGAATGATATTGAGGACTGCACATTATTAGAAGCAGAAGATTTATTCTCATATTCTTTAACCTATTTAAACGTAGAAATGGAAAAATTTCTAAATGATGGTAACATTAACTATAATTTCAAATAGCAAAGTTAATTTTGATTCCAAGTGATATTTTTTTCAACAAATAAGTGGATTTTTGCCTACAGGGGCACCACTATAAAAAAAAACGCGCCAAAATCTCTACCTCATGGGTGGTGTGGAAAAGAGATAGGTACAAGTAAATTTCACTGTATTTTTCCAAAAAATTTAAGTACCACTTTCAAAATTGGTGCAACAAAAATTTTATCTATCATTCTTGCAAAGAAATGTGCTGTACAAATTTACTTCTATCCATTTTTATCAAAAACTCCTGTTTTTGCGATATTGACCAGAAACTAAACGAGCGAGCACATTTTGTGCTGTACGCTCAAACTTATTTCAACTCTTGCTGCAGATTACACATGACAGACCTTATTGAAACTTGTATTTCCAATATTTTCATCCCTATTCAATTTTCTTCTCCGATGCACCCTTTCGTAGTTAATAGCCAAAAACCAGTGCTACTACCAGTCTCAAGGGTATTTTTTGAGACTACGGGTATGTGCATCACTACTTGGGTAGGGAATTTTTTTGATATTCATTCCTAATGCCATTAGGGATATAAATATTAATAAAATGACCAATTTTAAATTTTGGCTTAGACTAAATCACGGGTGGCTCGAGTACAATACTCCATCAAACAAATCCTTGCAAGGCATATAAAAATTAAAAATACTAGATGCCTATTTTTTCTGAAAATGGGCCTTTTGCATAATGCACAATCAAATAAACACGGCTATTTATTTAATAACCAACTGTTTTGGGCTAAAATGCAGAATCCGAGACCAATTACACTGCTAACTCTTTTCCTTATAATTTTGGTTATGGTTAGTAGAGAAACAACATTAAATAATTATTAATGTTAACAATAGCAGGGATATTGCCCTCGGATTCTGCATTTTCCCCGTTGTTGCATGCATCAAAGTTCTGCTTCCTTTTTATTTATTTATTTATAATGTTAGACGGCTGAGCCGATAAAACATATCAATCGAAAACTAGAGCTAATAAAATATTTACACTTAAAAATTAAAATTGAAGGCACATAATAATGCAGTAAATAACAAGATAAAAAATTCTACTTGCAACACTTGCAAAACTTGAAAATTTTACAGAATGAAATTATACAACTACAGCTATTAACTTAACTTAAATTAACCACTCCATTTGTCCAAGGCGTTTACTGAAGGCGCACAGACAACTGATTCGGGAAGAGCGTGCCAATCTCCAAAAATTCTGTTGAATAAACAGAACTGCCGACACATTTTATTAAATCTTTCGCGCACTAGCTTGGATTCATGGCCACGCAACTGCACATTCTCACTAGTAACAAACCCTTCAACGACTACAGTGTAGTAACCATGGAGGATTTTATATTTCTCTTATTAGGTTACGTCTTAATATCTTTCAGAAATCGATGATCGCCCCTCTACCTGCAGCCTCTGTTCATATGGCAGTTTTCAAATAGTTGGCGATAACTTGGTGATACGTCTCTGGGTGAGTTCAAGAGCATGAACGTCTTTAGCAAGGTTAGGCTTCCAAACGCAGGACGCATACTCCAAAATTGGCCGAATTTAGGTTTTCGCTAAAAGTTGAGGAGACATGTTTTTAAAAGCGATCGAAACTAGCTACGACACGAGATTTACTTTCTTGATTGTTTTAGCAAGGTGGTACTCCCATTTAAAATCCGACGACACGGTGACCCCAAGATCTTTGTTGATAAACCGCCTTTATAAGCACATTGTTCAGAAAATACGTGTAGCTAGGGTTGTGGTATCCCATGTGCAACACGCTGCATTTTTGTTCGTTGAGCTCTAACAGCCACTTGGAACACCATTCTCGGAGTACAAAAGGTCATTTTCTACCATACTTCAAAATGGTGCATCTTGTAAAGGACAAACTCAGATTAAGAGCAAAGTAGTGTTCACAAACTTCTTTTATTAGGATCATTAATTTCCTTTCAACCAGCCTCTGACAAGTTAAAACGATTAGACATGGTCACCTAAAAAAGTTATCATGAAAAATGGTGCTACTTGAACATTTAACTTGTTAGACCTACCAGTCAAAATGTTGTTTACATGGTTTTGATTGCTATTATTTTCAACCGTAAAACTCAAAGACTCTAGTAAGTGCATATCTGCACACAATCTTATCGAGTGAGGTTATGTGTTGACTGTTGAGGTTATATTTTCTAATTCGTGTTTATTTATACGATTAGGTACTTCTTTTCTACATTTTGTAGCATTTTGAAACCAAAAAGACTAGTTCTGGCACCATGTAACACGAGTTAAATGTATTTTATCATAATTTCTTTCAATTACGAGTCAAAGTACCTCTCTAAAGGATAGCGCTATACGTAATGCACGCACTGAGAGTGACAGAAATAGATGGTACGTCTTGGTCAACTATAGCAACGGCACGCCGTATCTAGTACTTATATATCTATGTTCTTAAGGTACAATAAGTGACATCTGTTGAGATAATTTCTAAAAGTTACCACCCCTTTTTGGGGCACCTTGTATTTCAACTAACGTTTTTGATACATTCTGTATATTGTATACAAATAGCAAATTGTCAATATTAGTAACGGGTTTAGGATATGGTTGCTTTTTGGTGCAGAATTCAAAGGTTTACCAGCTTTCATCAAAGATCATGTAAAATGTACAGCAACGCCTATAATTTGCCTAACGGCTGTTGGCTGAGTACCAAAATAAAATAAAGTTTACTAAGAGTTGGGCATACACAAAGCAATTACTAATTAAATTCCTTTTTATTGATGTGTCTTGGAAATGAATTACTTTTCAAAATACGGCAATTGCCATTTTTGTTAACAAGTACTTTGTGAAAGTAATGAATTAGCTATACCGGGTGATGACTTGCCCGAGGCACCATAGGAATTTGCATAGTAAATTCTTTATATTACATTATTTGCTCCCCTAATTATTTTAGAGCTAAAGTGTAAATACATTTTTTGTAGAGAAAAAATACTGCATCCATTCATACTGTTGCTATCAATTTTTTATTTTCCGGAACCGAAAGAATGCAAAAAATCAAACTAGCATTTTTACAAAAATCAGTGATCCCATGGAATTATTGAAACAAGCCAATGCCAACGCAAGTGCGATCATTCAGTCACTGCCGTCAAAAGATTGAACGTAATGTCGTTTTTCTCGTTTTGGTGTAAGTTACGAACCTCATTATTGCACCTACAATTATTTAATAACGTGCCTGTAGTTTTAAACTTAATGTATCAGTCTATTAATACTTGTACAGTTTGGAATTTGCCGATACGTAACGAACGTCCACTATAAAATCATTTTTGATATGGACAAGGTCCAGGTACCTTAGAGACATTAAGCAGAATATAATTAATAATGAATTATTACAAATGTCAAACATCAATGACAAACAAACAAACAACACATATTGTCGATCCACATGCACTTGCGTTGGCATTGGCTTGTTTCAATAATTCCATGGCATCACTGATTTTTGTAAAAATGCTAGTTTGATTTTTTGCATTCCTTCGGTTCCGGAAAATGAAAAATTGATAGCAACAGTATGAATGAATGCAATATTTTTTCACTACAAAAAATATATTTACAATTTAGCTCTCAAGTAATTAGGTGAGCAAATAATTTAATATAAAGAATTTACTATGCAAATTCTTATGGTGCGTCCCGCAAGAGAGCACCCGGTAAACTGTTTGAGGCTTTCGTGGTTACTCGAATTATTCGTCTTAACATAGAATTTCGGCTTAGATCGCATAGTATTTGTAGATGAACACCCAGCATTCTCTGGCTTAATGTGCCTTGCTCTTTGGTGGCTCGTGTTGTTTGAGTATCTTGAGAACGAGGATACTTAGGCAGATTTGGCCTTTTTGCTGTTTGTGCATCCATATTCATATAATTAGCTAATAACTATATTCAATTACACAATTACTTTTGAGTAATTAAATTACTCTAAAGTATTTAAATTACTTTACAAGTATTTAAATTACTTATTTAATTGAATTTAATTAAAATTACTTGTGGTAATTGAATTACTTCCTGGTAGCCTAATTCAATTACTAAATTACTGGCCTCGATTGAGTATTAAATCTCCAGAACGCATAAATAAGATAAGGCCTTAATAAGTTACATGTTAAGCAAATGGCAATAGCACATTTCTGCAGCAATATAATTAAAATTTATGATTTCCTATGACTAGTCGACTAATAGCTAGTTTTGTACATAAGCAAAGAGATATTTGGTTCAGGAGTGTATGTTTGTAGGTGAGATGTGCATGTGTTGTCTTGTGTAGTGTAGGCTGTGCAGGATGTAGCATTGTAGTTTGCAAATAATTATCGTGTAGGATGTGAAAAATATGTTGACCAGTTTCAGAATATTAAGCCTTTGTTTACATATACAAAAGTAGGCTGGTAACTAAGCCATAACTGTATCTGTACGGTAATAGTCCTTCACCATTACTATACTGCAATGGTTAAACTATTAAACAAACCATGGATGTTATGAATCATAACAGCCTTAGAAGTTTTAAGATCCTCGCTCTATGAGCTCGGATTTCAAGACAACATCTGTGACAGTTATGATACTCATTTTATCCTAGATTCGTTAATAGCTATTATAGTAAATACAGATTACAGAGTCAAGTACGGTAAAAATACAGTTTAATTTTTTCCACAACAATTGACCACAAATAGCTTCATTATACAATATTGTTTTATAATTATTTGTTAATTTCAATTTGCTTGTTTAAAACGATGTATTAGCATGTACAGGGTTATTCATTATAAATTACCCACCCCTTATCATCGTTATTATTGTCTATAGAAAAAAAAGTTTTAAATAAAATTTGTGTGGTTATGACTGAATTTTGTTTAAGGCTGGGATTTATGAAACAGAAAATCGTCATGTATTGCTGTTTCATTTTTTACCTTAAGAATTAGTCGCTTACATGGAAATGCTCTAATTTACCGGCGCATCTTACGTCAAAAAGCTGAACTGTGTAGCTTCACTAGTTGCAGAGGTAGCGTACAAAAGACATAATTTAATTTACCGGCGTAATCCACAGCCGGTTCTGTTCTTGTCTTTGCCGGCAAGAATTAACTTGTCACGTGTGTTTAAGTTGTCGGTGTTTTAGTTTTGCAAAACAGTTATTTAAAACAAAACAGCATCGTTTATTACAAATAGGTGAGTATTTTTACAACTTCTTTAATATTTACATATGTACTATACAGTGTCCGCCAAAAAGTCGGCATAATATGGGAAACAAATTATATTTGATTTTTCAAAAAAACTTTTTACGTCAATAATTTGTGCTTGTCTAAAAACCTATTTAGCCCCTATCATATATACCGAGTGATTTTTACTTATTTAGAAAATGGAGTTTTTCCACGCACTCATACAGTTATCTAAATGAGGATATTTTTTAGAACATATAATTGGATATAGAAAAATCTCATTTTGACAACTGTAAAAGAACATTTACAGGATTTTTGTAACAGTACTTCATTAACAGGGCTAGATTAGAGTTTCTAGAAGTCATTTAAACAGATATTGATTAGAGTTGAAAAATGTTTCTCCTAAAAAGCGTCTTGCATAAAAAAACGTAAAAATTATGCAAACATACTACTTTTCGGTAAATAATAAAAAATCTAAAGAAGTAGTTAACATTTTATATTATTTTTCCCAATTATAAATCTTTAAAGTATTCACATAAAAAAATTGAAATTTAATATTAAGCCTTGATATGTGAAATTTTAAAAAATATTTAAAAAATTGAAAAGTTATTTTTTAGCTAAAGTTTAAAAAAATTAAGGGTTGAGATTGTTCAGTTAGCTAAAAATAACACATTCTAAAAAAATCTCATTGAAATCTTATTTAATTTCCGAAAAATAGCACTTTTTGGATTTTGACAATTTCGAACTCCATTTTCTAAACAAGTAAAAATCACTCGGTATATATGATAGAGGCTAATAGGTTTTTAGACAAACACAAACTATTGCGTAAAAAGTTTTTTGGAAATATCAAAAATAAAATTTTTTCCCATATTATGCCGACTTTTTGGCGGACACTGTATAGTACATGTGCTGTTACAGAAATTACTTCTATCGTGCAGAACAATTACAACAAAATGGGAAGAGAAACGCTCAAAAGTGTTCGTAAACGAAATAAAGCCGCTAAAGGCCAGCAAAGACGCAACAATAACAGACGCATTGCTGAAGAAATTGTTGTAGAACTCGCAAATAACGCTGCAGATTTCGTGACGTCCAAGGATGAAATTCATTGTAAATCTATTTTAAACGAAATAGTGAATAATTCTCTGAATATCTGTCAGGTGCAAGAAGAAACTGAAAACAGTGATGAATACGACTTTCCTTCATTTATTGATGATAACGAATATAATCTGTAAGACTACATACAGTGCCCAAAGGAATTAAAGGATATTTCATAACACTTAAAATATAATTGTAATTGCAGATGTTAAATTAACTGCCTGATTTGTTAATATAATTTATGTAATGCCTTTTAATTTTTTTGAGCAGTATAGATTGTGTAAGCAATAATAACATTATTTGTATATGTATTCATTATCTGTTTTAGAATCAATTCGCAACAGCTTTCTGTCGAAGCTGTGCCAGATGTACAAGCACAACTACATGGTTATAGAATAGTTGAAATAAATTATTTTATTAATAAGACCCTTACACTACAGTCTATGCATAATAAGCACTGTACAGGAGGCAGACTTCTAATTAAAAGTGAGATAAAAAAGGGTTTAGTAAGCACATTCATATTTCAATGCAACATTTGCGATCGTGAAGAGTCAATATGTTCAGAAATGCCAGATACAAAAAAATCTGTGGTAAACACAGCAGCTGTTTGGGGAACTTTATCAACAGGTAGTTCCTATGCCCATTTATCTGAATTTTTGAGTGTGCTGGATGTACCATCCATCAGTGGGAACCAATTTTTTGAAATTCAAAGGCAATTATCTACAGTGAGTAAATAGTATCCTACTCATTTTATTGAGCTCTATTTTATTGTTATAATCATTACAGCACTATGGGGAAAGTTTGTGGGAAACCATGGAGTCTGCTGGCCACGAAGAGCGTAAATTGGCAATTGACAATAATGATGTGGACACTGATGGAGTTCCACACATAACTGTATATTTGGATGGTGGATGGTCCAAACGAAGTTATGGACATAATTATAATGCTTCTTCTGGTGTTGTAGGTTTTGTGTATAACCAGTGAAAAACCATTTATGTGATTGTGTTTTTAATGTTTTAGGCTGTTATCATTGGTAGACGCACTGGGAAACTCCTTTTTTTGGGAGTGCGGAATAAATATTGTTCCATTTGTGCTCGGTTTGAGAACAAACAGATTGTCCCGGCACAGCATTTATGTTTTAAAAATTATGAAGGCGCGTCAGCATCAATGGAGCAGGAAATCATCACGGAAGGCTTCAATAATAGCATACTAATGCATAACCTGCGATATAAAAAATTTATTGCTGATGGAGATTCATCAGTTTTTGCAAAAATAAAACAAAACGTAATATATGGACCACAGGCGAGTATGCCAATGAGAAGAAATTGCCGTTGCATTACAATTTCATTTCATTTACAGGTTCAAAAACTGGAATGTGTAAACCACTGCATAAAAAATTACAGTAAACATTTGTATCAAATTAAACAAGATACAAAAGGGATATCTTTAGCAGCACGAAAATTGTTGACGCCTGATATTATTAAAAAACTAGTGAAAGCTGCCCAGAAAGCTGTTTATGCTAATGCACATGGCGATTTGCAAAGATTAAAAGAAGACATGCGCAATTCAATCAACCATGTGTTCGGAAATCACTTGAAATGTCAAGATTATCTGTGCAATTGTGTATCCGACACTACATTGGATAAAACAGCAGAGTTGATTTCCTCAGGAGCTCACCATCACATCTATGCTGCTTTGAATTTGGTGTTAGTAAAAAGTCCTCAGTTAATAGACAATGAAACCAATAACAGAGCAGAACTATTTATGAGCATCTTGGCAAGATTTAACATGGGGAAACGTCTTAATCTAATACAGAGGGACAGTTTTCAAACAAGATCGTATTTAACAGGATTACGTTACAACTTAGGCTCAGCATGGCATCAGAAATCTTGGAAAAAGTTTGTCCACAAAAGTCCTGGGAAAACATTTAAAAAGTATGTGGAGCAACAAGAACAACGTCAATTGAAAAGAAAAGCAAGCAGTAAACCCAACAGATCTGTAAAACAACTAAAATTTTCAACTGGTCAACGTGATTATGGTAGCAATATCGCTGAAATAATTGTGTCAGATGAGGACATCACCCACGAAACCCATAATCTTTTGGAACGTCTGAAGGTACGCGGGCAACAAGTATATTATGTGATTATTATTATCCTGGTTATATTTTTAGGTCTCAGCTGATCAACGAACCAGAACAGCTTTGGAGACGGTAGGACAATTTGATAATCCCAAGTACGTGTCAGAAAGGCTATTCCGACTAACCGCATCGCATTTTGGGGATGTTATTAAAAGAAGAGCAATAACTTCCTGTCACGCACTCGTAACGAGAATTCTAAAGCCAAATTCTTCAACATGCACTGCTGCGATGGAATACGGCAAGAAGAATGAAATAGTAGCAATTGTTAAATTTGAAGAAAAGACAGGAAAAACTGTATTGCCAGCAGGTCTTTATATAGATTTGGAAAATGGTTTCCTGGGGGCGTCTCCTGATGGTAAAATTATTTTTGTAACTATTTCTTTATTATTGTATTTATTACTAAATGGTTGGATGCAGAATATAGATGATAGTTTTTCAATATTAGAACTGTATCATATCACATTATTGTTATTTAACTGAATGTTATGACTGATTTTGACATTACTTTTCATTTGAAGGTCTTCCCAAAATCTTGTTCGACACATTTTTTAAATTGCTGCAAACATTAAATAAATTATATAATAAATTCTCTATTCATGTGCAATTTTAGGTATAATAAATGAAAAGGAAATAGTAGAAGTCAAGTGCTTCCAGAAAGTAGCAGAACTAGGAGTGTCTTTAGAACAAGCTACCCAAAATAAACAGGTCGCATGCTTAGAAATTAATAGTTTGGGAAAAGTTCAGTTGAAAAGATCGCATAATTACTTTTACCAGGTAATATCGTGACTTTAATTGTAATTAGGTACCAAAATATGAATATAACATTTCAGATTCAAGGACAACTGGCCATTACGAATGCAACAATATGCTATTTTGTTGTATATACAGGAGATAAAAATGATTTGTTTATTGAAGAAATCCACTTTCATGAAACTATGTGGCAGTCAATTATGTTGCCGAAGCTGAAGGATTTTTATTTAAAATGTATTGCACCCAATATTATTGAAGATCGCCTATCACGTGGTTTAAAATGCAGAGATCCTCCCAGTATTATAGAAGTTCAAGAAGTTGCAAAGAAAAGAAAACGAGAAAAAGAAGGGGGTAGCATGTAGCATGCATTAAGTAAAAAGTCTGACAATTATATGATAAGACTGGGCGCTGTAAGAGCAGGTTTCAACTCGCAAGACGATTTACCGGACATGGTTGTGTGCGCCTGTGTGTTGTCGATCGAAAGACACCAAACACGTCGTTGTAACTTGTTTAATTTGGTGTCAGCACTCGTTAGAAGCTCGAAGTTTCGAGTGAAACTCAAGAAATCTCCCGTCAGAATGTCCTCAACCGTTGAAAGAAATTTACAAGGAAACATGTATGTCACGTGCAATGGTTTTTATGTAGCATAAGAGATTTTCCGGGGGTCGGGAAGAAGCCGAAGATGATGAACGCAAAGGGCGCCTCAGCACATCAAAAACCGACGAAAACGGTGAAAATAGTAATTTACGATACAAGTGCGTAAAGCAACTCTTTAGGCACGAGTGGGGTAGAGTTAAAACGCGAGTGAGCGAGCGTTTTAAGCCCCGCGAGTGACTAAAGATGCTTTACTTATGTGTATCGTACAATATTTTATCTACGATAGAATCTGAAAAATACGGTAAAGATAAAAAATATTTTACATGTAAATTAGAATTACTAGCAACTGGTCCTAATTTTGAGTGTTTTAAAAATGTTAAAACACGTTGCTACTAACTACGTGCCTAATGAAATTTTTTAAGCACGTTGCTATTAACGACGTAAACTAATAAAAACATGTTATTAAACAGTCGTTTTACAAACTTAAAACTGCCAACTAAAAGGCAATTTTACACACTGTCGTAGATAAAATCAATGAAATCATCAGAAAAGATCGACGTCTGAATGTGAGAGTGCTTGCAGAAATGGTAAATATTAACAGAGGGACAGTTCGACAAATTCTACATAACAAGTTGAACATGCAAAAAGTGTGTGCTAAAATGGTCCCCATAATGCTCTTTCCGTGAAGCAATTTTTGGCGGATAAAAGAATCCCTGTACTTAACCAACCACCGTATTCGCCGGATTTAGCTCCCTGCGACTTTCACCTGTTCCAAAAAGTGAAGAATTGTTGAAAGGGACCCGCTTTGAGGCTTTAGAACAGGTAAAGAAAAAAACGGCAAACCTACTTCGCAGTCTCACATCAGAAGACGTCCATAATGTTTTCCAGCACTGGAAAAAACGTATGCAACGCTGTATATTTAGGGAAGGGGAGTACTTTGAAGGGGAACATTGTTAAATTGTATTATTTTTAAAATAAAGTACATTTTTTACACGAGTTTTATAATATAATTGTCGGACCTCGTATGTATGGTTTACTGTTATTATATGATTTTTGCATTTGGTTGCTTTAATTACACAATATTTCGTAAAATTGTTTGAAAAACAATACAATATAAGACCACAATGAAAAATTCCCGAAAATTTCAGGTTCTTTTGAAATTTCCTGAATTTCAGAATTTTAGACGCCATGAATACACAGATGTCAGTTTAAAATCTACATAAATTACTACATGTGTATGTGTGTGTATGCACAAGAAGCAAGTCATAATCAAGTTTCCTGTGCACGAATTTTTAAATTCATAATTCGCGCCGTACTGTCCTAGTGCGGACAGCAAAATAAATGAAATTACGTTTTGTTTCTTGCTTGTGCTTTTACACTCCCCTCCCCGCCAGATTGGGTCGTCTGTCTGGCACACAGAACAATACTGCACCTGGCAATATTTATTGATGACGTAGACACCGTAACAGCAGATTGTGAAGTGACATCTATTCAACAATAGCCAAACGATTGCACCACTGAATCTTCAATTTCATGGTATTATTTGGGATAACAGCATTTCGTATTGTTGAACTGCAAATTTCTCAAAAACTAGAGGATATTTTCAAGCACCGCTTGTTTTATTGCAAAGAAAATTTTTAATTCTCGGTGATGGGTTATTCTGGTTTGTATTGGTTGTAAAATAAATTAGCACTGAACGCCCACAAGAGTCAAAATTTACCCGAACATTTCACGCGATATTTAACAAAGTATATTTACGTAAATAATTTTAATATTGGGCTGAAAGTAACTCACACCGTACAGACATGTATGTAGATTAGGAATAATCAATAAAATTGCAAATATATTCAATACTTTCTACAAAATTGGCGATAAACTAGTAGCATGTTTTCCTATTCTTAAGCACTTGTAAGACAAGGTACAAATGATGATCTTTCGTCTCCTAAATCCCAGCCTTAAATGCTATCAAAAGTACAGTGGCGTACAGGTTTAAGGGGATACAAAAAAGTAATATATTTTTTTAAATGGAACACCCTGTATATTATTAAATTTTTGGAATGATCTTTTTCTCCTGATTTCAAAAATATATTATATGTTACCCCTATATTATACCGTTTTTGAGTTATTAACCGTCGAATATCTTAGTTAAAGTAGTTACTGTAAATATGGAAAAGTTAACATTATTAAAGTAAGCTATGAAAATGACAACTAATGTTTGATAAGTGACATTTATTTAATGAAATAATCAAAATGGTTTACAGTGAGGAAGAAAAGTCCAAATATTTACTTGTTATACTATACAAAATAATAATAATAAATAATAATATTTGACGTTTAATAACTCAAAAACGGTATAAGGTAGGGGTAACATATGGTATATTTTTGAAATCAGGAAAGAAAGATCATTCCAAAAATTTAATAATATACAGGGTGTTCCATTTAAAAAAAAATATTACTTTTTTGTATCCCCTTAATTATGCACGCCACTGTACTTTTGATAGCATTTTAACAAAATTCAGTTATAACCACATAACTTTTATTTAAAACTTTTTTTTCTATAGACAATAATAACGATGATAAGGGGTGGGTAATTTATAATGAATAACCCTGTACTACTAATACAAATATACGACAATCAATTTCTAGTGAAAAGTAATTAAAAATCTGGTAGTTCAATTACAACATTGGGAGGTAATTGGTAATTGGTAGTTAATTACTTTTTTAAAGTAATTTGCCCAGCTCTGGGCATACAGTGCAATATATTATGATGCGTTGGTTTTAAAATGCATGTGTAATAAAAGTGCGTTTTTTTACATAATTTGTAATATATTATGACCAATCATATCACACAAGCAATTAACGAGTGTTCAAATAAATTAAACCATATTCACTATAGTCCCGGATTGTCAATGTCAAAATCCAATTAAAAACAGTCCTTTATATCATGGTTAATACTTTTAGGTCAAGCTATAGGTAACTAGAAACAATTAATTAAGTTACTAATATCAAAACTATAAATTATAGGTTATGGTTAAATCAAATTTTTTTTTATTTGGAACTGACTTAAGCAAAAATAAATAAAATTTGCTGGGTAACAAAAACGCAAATTTTAAAAATTACGCTTTTGCGTTGTCCAACCTAGTAGTTACAAAACAACCAATAAAAATTCAACAGTGCTACCATAAAACGTCATTTTTGACAATCCCGGACTATAGTGAATAGATTATATGTTTATATGGAGTTACAGCACTCTAGAGCAGTGGTCTTCAAACATTTTTGATGGCATACCCTTAAGATTGAAAAAAAGTGCATACCCCTGCTTTTAATCATAATTATTTGAAATTGTGGTGGCTTGTACAGACTTCTAACGAGACTTAAGCAATCTACTTGAATTATTTCCATCTTAGCATATCCACACACAGGATCGATTAAAAATGTGAACTTTCCTAAACTTACAGTAGGGATAAAAACAGCTCGTTTTTATTTCACAATTTTTTTAACATCCTCAAAAATCTCCAGATATGAATTTTTGTTAAAATAATAATAGCAATATGACGAAAATATAAACTCATAAGACCAAGATTTAATAATTTTGTGGAGTAAATATAAAATATGTTTTTTGTTTTTCAAAAATTTTGTGCAGTTCTTGAATGATTTTGAGTTTTTACTAAGCTGTTTCCTCTTTCAAAATTATTCAGAAAAATTATGTTAGCACCTAAATTCTTATTTAAAAAATCAAGATTGTTATGTACGGAAAAGGTGAATATTCAATTTCAAAATATTCACCACCATCCCCAAAACTTTTCACATACGTAACCATAGAAATTTATTATAAAAGATTGCTCAAAAGTCAAATGACATCTTTTTTAAACTAAAAGTAATATTTGAGCAACTAAATTCATTCACAACGCCATGAACTTTACGTTTTATTTTTGTGATAAACTAAATTATTCTACTATTAGAATGTAAATGCAAAAGATTTCATTTTTGTAAAATATTTGAAACAGATATCGCCCTAGTAAAATCTCAGTCACCTAATAACCTATAAAAAATTTGTAAAACGTAAAAATAAAAGTGCATTTTTGTTTGCATTTAAAAAATTATAAAATTTTGGTTTTATGTCATTTTATGTTTTGACCATACTGTTTCGATTATTATTGCTTCTAAAAAAATGTTTCATTAGTTTGCAATGAAAATTCACATCTGGATGTTTTTGAAGACACTGAAAAGGAATTCAAAATCAAGTAGGTATAGCCTACCTGTTTACCTTAATCGCTAGAGTGAGTTTAAGAAAATTCAAATTTTTAATCGGTCTGGCTGGTATACAGAGGTGAAAATAATCAAATAGGTAGCTCAGCTCAAGTCCTCTTAGGGGTCTGTAGAAACAACTAAATTTCAAATAATTGTGCTTAATAAATACACTGAGAATTTTGTTATGTCGAACACATCATATTTGCGCACAATGTGAAAAGACTGAGTTTTTTAAAATCTAACACTAGCAATTGGTTGCTAAGTGACAGTTGGAATTCAACAAGACTAAATAAGGTTTTCTCCTTAGAAACCACTGTGTTTGCCTTTGTGTCAAGTGTAACACATTGTATATACGTTAAAATATTGCCGCTATCAATTCTTTATCTAAGTTAAAAGTGCGAGTTAATATTTTTTAATCTTAATTTTACTAATTGATTTTCTTATTTTATTTTGTCGCTTGACTTATCCCCAAGTATCGACTTGCATACCCGCTGGGGTTGCACACCTGATATAAATTTTAACTAGCACGACCATAATTCCTAATAGAAATCGTAAGAATGGTCAATGCTCTGAAAACTTGACCATCGAAAGCTAGCAAAAATGGTTCTCATAACCAAATATCTAATTTGGATCAAAACTTTATGTCAAATTAGGTTGTTTGCCAAACTCTTAGTAAACTATGTACGCAATCGCTAGCTTTAATTAATGTGCCTGACACTTAACAAAGTCAAACAGACATCAATGTTAACATCAAATGTCACTTTGGCAACCCAGACCAGAAAGGCAACCATATTTTTCAAAAATACATATTTTTAGCTATGAAATTAATTAAACTCCGTTCAGAAATTAAAAAACCACCAACATCAGATTCTTCTCGATAATGACTATTAGCTGAGAAACGCAATTTTAAAAGTGTAAGTGTCAAGTTTATCAGTTTGCATCAATTCTATGTTATTTATTATAATGTATACCTAATGACAGAGCTAGTATAAAAACAGGCTTTCTGATTAAAGAACAGCTAACAAATATTTAATAAGTAGTTAATTTATGAGAGTTCTGTGACACCCCGCCCCTTTTTCCCCTTCCACCAGTGCCGGCCCCGCCTCCCAGTGTGTGGTTGGTTGTGTCGAGGTTCGGTCTCATCACAACAACACACAAACATGAGACCGAACCTCTCGAAATTCAAGTCAAAATTTCTAGTTTTTATTAATTCTAAATGGATTTTTGAAAAATGTGTTTACATAAATTCAGTTTGTTAATTATACTCTCGCTTAAACAAAACTGCTCTCTATATAGTTACAATTATTACTGCACATTTTTAAAATTTAAATAATCTGATCTATACCTACTACACTTCTTTATTCTCATAGTAAGCATATTTGTCCAATAATAACATTCTCTTATCTTTCATATTAATTTTCACCCCCCTAATTGAACACTCAATTGCTATAATAACTTAACAAAATAAAATCCAATTTGTCTCAAATTTAATTTCTATTACTCAATTCAACTTAACCAACAATCTTATTCAAAATTTTCTAAATTTGATTGTATTAATCTACCAAATTTATTTTTTTAAATTTTTATTTTAATAACTGATCTTTATGTATCATAATAATATATATACTATATCTAAAACTACATAAATCCACTTACAGAACGTTTCTCCCAGATTCCATTTACTTAATCCAATGATAAGTTTCGAAAAAAATAACAAAAACACAGCAATCACCGAATCACAAATCTCCCTAAAGAGCCAGATGTCAAAGATTTCGATGAATTGTTTTTTTAACAATTCGGCTGGGAAGTTCTTCAATTAAAAGACAAAAGAAAATTGATACGCTGTTTTATTACCACCGTGGGACGAAGTATTATTAGAAAATCTGACTGTAGGACGTTCTTAAGCTACCGTAAATCATTAATAGCGGCAAGAATATGCCAAAACCCATCAAAACCTGTCTGATCAGCTATGACAATACAAGATGTCACACACAAATCGACTAAATACGCCAAACAATGCCCTAGCGGAAATGAACTGTCAATTAGTGTCACTCCTGAGGGTCAAGAGACACCGCCTATTGATATATAAACCAAAAAGCCACTAACGGCATTAACCTCCAAATTTTCAAAACAGGTAAGTAGGTAAGTTACCTGAGCTAATTAAACAAAATAACACTTTCAGAGAGGCTTAACAAAATTAGGAGACATCACATTACTCGTGAAGAGGAGAATGCGAGAAATCCCAAACCAAACCTATGACTACATCTACTACTCAACGTTAACGGTGACATCTAAAATCACCCATATCCTTTTAAATTCGCATAGCCAGTAAGTAGCTTTAGAGAAAACTAAGGTGAGTTAGATCGCTAAGGTTGTTTAAAAAAAAAATGGCAAAATGTACTTAACAAAGTTTAATCAGTTTGTCAAGTATGTAAATAAAATATTTGGGTTTCAGTTTCATTATAAAGAGAAAACTAGGTTTCAACCAGCATTTGCAATATATCTGTAAGAAAATTAATAAGAAATTACATTTCCTGTCACGTACGAGGGGTGTTTCACTGTAGGTAGTAGGTGTACAAAATATGCTGGTACGCCAAGCAGGACCTGGCCGGACCGAGCGGAATTTGAGCAAGACCCGGCAGTACCGTGCAGGACTCGGACAGAAGTACGCAGAACCTCGAATCAGAACTGTGGCAGTACCTGACAACAGGACCATGACAGTCTAAGCAAGGCTCTGACAATGCTAAACAGGACTGTGCAGTACTTTAGTACCAAGCAGAATCCGGCAGGACCCTAAGAAATAACGAGGTCCTGCTTAAATCAGCAGTAGGTGTACAAATTACGCCTAGTGAAATACCCCTCGGTTACATATATGTCAAGACTTGTGGTGTCTAATCCAATTGTTCTACCTCATTTGTGTAATAAGTCTGAGATGAATACATTACAAAAATTCCAAAATAGGGCAATACGTACTATTTTAAAATGTAATAAATAAAGATACTAGGATCAGTTATATGTTGTCAATATTAGGTTGGATGAATGTTGAACAGTTCTTAGAATATACTGCAATGATTTTCATGTCGTGCTATTCCAATACTTAATAAAAACTTTCAAGCATCATAGTGACGTACATGCATATAGTGCACGTTAGATAGATTCATTTTATATATCAAGAAAAAACACAGTATGACCAACTTATTTCACAAAAGTTCACATAATTATAATAAATTACCTACCAGTGTTAGAAATGTATCCACATTAAGCATGTTCAAGTTTGACTTAAGAAAACTGTATGCATGCTCAAATAGCAGGTTAGGATTAATTTGTTTATTGCTATTTGTACCCAGGTGTAGAATATTATGTTTCTTTATTTTTTTATGTTTTCTTCTTTTGTCTATAGTTTTCTTGGTTATGTAATAGCTGTTGAGCTAAACAAATATTGAAGGAAAGAAAGACCATTTATAAAACTGAGCTAATTGAAAAAGATATTTTTTGATAGTAGGCCAAAATTAACCCTGCTGTACTGTTACGGTCAATAGCCTAGAGCACTTTCATTTTGCTGTAAAAAAATTATTGCAAAAGTCTTACATCAGCCGTACTCTGTAACATGGCTTCATAGTGTGAAACCTTCAATTGTTATCAAGCAATTCTAACCTAATTTTAAAATTTTTGGTTAAATTTAATAATGTTATAGTCTATTTTTTTAAATCAGCTGTCAAAATGTTGTCAAGTTGGTATGAAGAATTGAAAGTAGCAAATAGTGCATTTCACAAGGTAGGTTGGCAGCGTTGAGCCGTTCAAGGGCATGCACGTTCGACATTTCAATTACGTTAGACAGACATAACCTCAATTTTGACATGGGGGAAACTGTTATACAGTTGGTCGGTAAGTAGAATTTAGGGTAACACAGTCTGGTTTTTTATAAAGTTTTGACACTGATTACACATACAGTGTGTCCTCAGATAGGTGAAACAACTTTTAAACGTAAAAAATTCTCAATTTAAATTTCCATTTTTTGAGGTTCAGCCCTGTTTGGTTAAAGGCTAATTTCTAACATAATTTCAGTTTTGAAAAATCAAGTATGCCATGGACATTTTCAAAAAATATATTTTTCTGCAGAGTAAAGTGCCTTTTATGTGGCAAATCCCGACAAAAAGTTATTAAAAAAAGTTGTTTAGAATTAAAATTTAGGCCCCATTACCAAATTTCAAAATCCTTCAAAACTTTGATCTCTCACATTTTCTTTTATGTTTTATTTCCAAAAACAAAGAATTTTATTTTTAGCAAAGTTTTTTATATTATGAATAAAAAAACTTTGTTAAAAATATTTGTTTTTCTATGGCAGTCTTTGTTAAAAGTAAAATTCTTTGATTTAGAACATAAACATAAAAGAAACTGTGAGAGATCAAAGTTGGCCAAGGATTTTGAAATTTGGTCTAAATGTTGATTCTAAACAACTTTTTGTTGAATTCGCCACATAAAACTCACGTTACTCTATAGAAAAATAGGTGTTTTGAAAATTTCCAAGGCATACTTGATTTTTCCTAACTGAAATGCTGTTAGAAATTCGCCTTTAACCAAGCAGCGCCGAACCTCAAAAAATGGAAATTTAAATTGAGAATTTTTTACCTTTTACAAGAGTCGTTTCACCTATCCGGGGACACACTGTATACTGTTATGGTCAATATGATAGCATATGTTAATTTATCAACTAATTAGTAGTGGAATCGAAAAATATCAATAAATGGTAATTTTTGACAAATTCCAATACTTTTCGGCAATTTTTATTAACAGTCAAGGTTGTAGTTACTTGTTAAAACTTATGTACACCTAATTTCAATTTACTATACTCTGTTCACTATGGTCCCGTATTATCCAAAATGACGTTTTATGGCAGCACTGTTGAATTTCGATTGGTTTTTTTGTTACTACTAGGTTGGACAACACAAAAGCGTAATTTTGAAAATTTGGGTTTTTGTTACCTGGCAACTTTTATTTATTTTTGCTTAGGTCAGTTCGAAATATAACCTATAATTTATAGTGTTGATATTAGTAGCTTTATTTATTGTTTCTAGTTACCTATAGCTTGACTTAAAAATATTAACCATGATATAAAAGATTGTTTTTAATTGGATTTTGACATTGACAATCCGGGACTATAGTGAATAGAGTATATACTATGGAGCTCACAGAGTCTCAAAACAAATGCACATGAATATACTAAAACCTACTTCACAGAGCTGCAAACATTGGCGTTGTCCAGTAATGTACTAATATTACAGGTTACAGAATCTAGATTGAAGCGCGCTGAAAATCAGAACTAATGTTAGAATCTAGTGATTTCCAAGTTTCGTATTGGTAACATTTTTGACATCTATCATATTGACATTAAATTCTTAACCTTATCTAAGCTAAATGACACAATAAATCAGAGGCGTACTCAACACTGTGGTATGGCGCATTTCAAAACAGAATTAACAACACACACAAAAATTGCAACAATAACAATAGCAATAACAAAATAACAGAATAAACAAAATCAACAGCAACAGCAATTTTCACACTTTGAAACACAAAGAATCTGTCATATGATGTTAGTCACTGCCCAAACGTAATTCCTCTACTCACCGTTACTGATTACTTGTCATTTAAAATATAACCAAACTTTGTATGTTTGACAACTTTCCACTCAGGGGCGCAGGAACAGGGGGGACAAGGGGGGGCGATTGCCCCCTCATAGAATATATTGATATATTTCATAAGGTTTTTAAAAATACATAGGGTTTTCACATTAATCTATACAAGATGCTAAAATTCGTTGTTCTATTGTAGGTGGTGCAGAAATAAAACACGAAGAATTTGTTAAACACGTCTTTATTTTTAGGTCGACAGCGGACAATTCGATATAGTCCATTTTTATTTCATATGAAAATGCAAATCCCAAAATTCTAGGGAAATCATTGACAACAAGCATTGTCACTGGACCGAATTGTGTTGGTACGTAAACATCTTATTATTTTTGTGGTGAGGTTAGGTTTCATGTCGACAGGTTGACATTTCATTATTTTAAATTGTAGCTTTGGCTATTATAAACTTGAAATGAGATTTTATAATTTCATTTTAACTAGTTGGACAATTTCAGTTTATAATAGCAAAAACTACTCACAATTTAAAATAACTACTGCATCAATCAGTCAACATAAAACCTATCCTCGTTGCAAAAATAATAACCAGAAGTTTATGTACCAACACAATGCAATGTAGTGACATTTCTTGTTGTCAATGGTTTCCCTAGATTGCATTTCCATATGAAAAAATCTGTAAAGGGGTTTACACTGAACTTTCCTCACACGAATTACATCAATTTGCAAACTAAAGTGTGAATTAGGGTAAGGTGGGGCAGGTTCTTACAGGGGCAAGTTGTTACATTGCAAATAATTCCTTTATTTCTACTTGTAACGCCCTCCATTCGGCAGAGGTACAACAATTAGTCAAGTTTAACACTCCTATGAAGTTTGAAATCTGTATCTATGGCACTAACAAAATTATTTCATGTCATTGTTTTAACACGTGTGAAGTGAATTAGTTACTTTTGCCAAATCGAGTTTAACCTGCTAAACGGTGAGTAATCATTTAATCTATTTGTATTGGTTGATGACTATCGCTATTTGTCTCACATTTCGTCCATTTATTTTTTGGTTCTAACTCAACGATTCACAGAAAAATTAACATAACCATACTTATCACCTACGGGGCTGGTTGTTACAATCTTCGTGGGGCACGTTGTTACATGTAACAACTTGCCTGGTCTGTTTGATGCTTTACTCCGAATCAATAAATGAAGATTGGATTCAATGTACGATGTGCAAAAGATGGGCACACGCGTCCTGTGGTAATAAGGCAGTTTATTATGTTTGCTTAAACTGTATATCCGATAGTGACTAGTTGTAAGGTGGATATATTCCTTTTTCCCTTGTTTCATTATTATTAATGTTTTTATTGTTTTTTTTGAGATATCTAATTAATAATTATTATTTCGTACCTACTTTAAATATGCTTTTAGTTACAAAATAAAGTTTATTTTCTGTCTAACATACACTGTAACAACTAACCCCTCGTGGTGTAACAACTTTCCCCACTGTGGGGCATATTGATACATTTTGCAATAGTGTCTTGGAATATAAATAACTTTTCTATGTTTGTAACAAAATGCGGATTAAAATTTGTAGTTCAAGTAGAAGTGTTACTGATCACTTGGGTTGATTTATTTTTTTAATTCGATACTTGAGTTTGGTAAAAAAAATTAAAACGTTGAAATTGTAACAACCTGCCCCACCTTCCCCTACATCAATTTGCGCTCCCAGGCGAATATTTCAAGCCGAGTTTTTTGTCTGCCGCTTGCACAAGTGAGCTACGGCTGTGCTCTAATTGTACGTGTTTCTGCTATGTTATAAAGACACCATATTATTCTGTCCCACTTGTGATGTTTACCCTGTATCTGCTAGGTTTCATTTTTGACAATGATAAAGCCTGAGCTATGTACAAATGATTACTTTTGTCTAATTCTCAGTTAAATCAAAATAAACAAAATTTAATTTTTTTAAGGTGTTCACCATGTATATATTTCTCCGAATTTTTTTCGGTTTTATGCCAGGTAGATATATAATATGCATGCAAAATATCGCCTTCCTCCAACAAATAGTTGTTGAGCTATACCGCTAATAGACAGACAGAGAGATAGATGGAATTGAGGAAAAAACATTTTAGCTTAATTGTAACTATTATAGCTATTTATGTATCAAGTACATAATGTAGGACTTTATTGGCGTCTATTTTATGCAGAGCCAGCGTAGCATAACGGTAAAGAGGAAGCGTCAAATAAGGTCTGATTATGTACGAGCTGCATTCAAAGCTTTACGTTTGACTGCACTGCAGAAGATTTCTTTTTATCTACAATATCATTTATATTACACACAGAAAATTCAAGTTGGTATTCAAACATTTATTAGTTTCGAAGTGCGCTTTTTTATGTTAATTGCGTTATTAATATCAAGAATAACTATCTACTACCGTAAGGTATTAAAGATGAGTTTATTTTTATTATCTGTAAAGTTAACCTAATACAATCTTCTTTTCTGATTAAAAAAAAAACATTTATTTTCATAATAACTATTGCACATTGACAGGCGGTGGACTAAAGTGGCACTTTATGGATGCTATATAATAAAGTGTTTTTGGAACAGTCGAACTTAAAGCTTAGTCATGTTAAACCATTAAAAAAATGTTTTGCCCCCCCATAATTACAGTAGTTCCTGCGCCACTGTAATTCCACTGAGGGGTCAATCACCAAGGATTTAAGTGTACAGGAGATATCCTTGCATAAAAGATTTCCCGAGATCTCCCTCAGATATCCTCAGACCTCCCTAAACCTCCTTGATTTCCGAGGGATATCCCGAGATATCCCCAGATCTCCCGAGATATCCTCCAGATCTCCCCAGAACCTCTGAGATTTCCCTCATATCTCCCAAGAGCTCTCACGATTCTCGCAGATATCACAAGATTTCCCCGCGATCTTCTGTAATTTTATAAAATTCTCAAACTATTTTCATCTATTAAAATTTTTAGTAGTGCAAAGAAAAGTTTGTATGCTTAGTAGGTTCTACGACCCTCTGAATTCGTATTTCCCACAATCATTGATTTTTACAAATAAGATTTTTTTATTGCAGACAAAAAATTGTTGTTTTTTTTACTTGTGTCATCCATAAAACAAAACATGTAGCAAGGTAAATATCAAAAATACCTAATTAAAACAAACTATTTTCTGTACTATTACCATTGAATAAACAACAAAGTTGTTTATTCAATGCTATTACTGAGTAGACCTACCTACATAATAAAGGTGGTAGTAGTAGTAGTAAAAATAACTTAAACATTATACAGGTTGTCTAAAATTGTACGGAACATGGCAATTCCATGAGCTGGAAAAGGTTCACATAATGTTTACCATAAGACATATATATAATACACATATATTGCTGGTAGGGCCTGGAAACTTCAGAAAACATTACGGCGCCGACATAGTCTCACTTATAGTATAACGCGTCTCGTGCGCATGCGTGAGAATTCGAACTCCGCCTTTAGAAGCGAATTTTAAACTTGACCACTTCCCCATTGGGGGGACCACTTCCCCATTGGGCGGACAACGCCGCCGCGCTTGCGCACAGCTCACCGTATACATGAAGGAGTTGGTTGTGTGTCTCACTTCATCGGCCAGTTTCCCACTCATAGCCGCTAGCAATATAGTAAGTATTAGATATATGCCATAAGAGTAACCGATATGGAAAATGCAATAATTACTTTGGTAGCTAGGCAACAAGTAACTATTGTACGTACTTGTTGCCTAGCTACCAAAGTAATTATTGCATTTTCCATATCGGTTGCGAAGTTTATTCGAACTACTTATACAAGTAGTGGTTGTTACTTTTTTTGACCTCTCACGCGAAGCAGTCTGTCAATACTGAGTTTTGTATTGCACTCTGTAAAGAGCCAACACGAAGACGATTTCTTCACGATTAAATTCTTGCCATTTTTCAATGCCACTTTCACGAATTGTCCTTTTAAAAAAAAAATACTTTTTTCTACGATCGTGTCAAAATGACAACTTTTTGCAGTTTCTAGTGTCAGAAGTGAAGTTTGCAGCATTCTTAATATTAGCGCCCGAATTACGTCTTTTCTGCAGGTTGTCATTGGTGGCGTGTTTTAATACTATATTAAAACACGCTTTGCCGTAAGTTTGAATGTCAACATAACCTAAATTTTTATATTTGCGTTACGATCGTACAAAAAGTAGCGTATCATAGCGACATTAGAAGCACTCTGCTTTGCGTCGTGCTCTTAAACTTGTCGCACGTGCTTTAAAGGCATACTTTTACACTAGTATCATAATATACTATTATCATCAGTGACAATATCAGAATAATCTTTAAGATTTAAGTTTATTAACGATAATAATGATACGTCGGGTGTTTCCTCCAACCCAACGTCTGTTTCGTTACACACATTTTCATTGTCGCCATCTTCTTCTTGGGAGTTAACGACATTACTAGGGTTTTTCTCTGTTTTTTTCAGATTCACCTTATCTGTAGCACATTTTGTAAGAGTTAAAAGCAATGTTTTTTTGCGAGCACAAAATTTTAAAATGTTGGGGATGTTTCTGATATAATGGTCCAAAATAATCTCTATATTCACTCTTATCCACTGAATTTAATACATCAGTTCGAACAGTTTGTTTGATTTCGGGAAAGTCCGCGGCAGTTAAATTACCAAGCGTATAAATGTTGGTGTACCCCACCAACGTTAAAATATATTTTTTTAATGTAACACCTTCTTGTTCAACTTGCTAAAAGAAACTTAGGCTCATTGACCGCATCAACCTCCACAGATCCGTCCAGTTCGTTGGTTTGATTTTGCTTTTCCTCCGTATTACCTTTATTATTAAAGGTTCTACAACAATATGATAACATTATTGTATAAAACAAGTTCATAATGGATTAACTATTCAAGACTTGACAAAGTTCGTTAAAGAATTAATGAAATGAAAATAAAAATTTTTGTAATGAATCAATAATTCTCGCTGAATCGTGATTCATTTTGTATAAAACATCATACCTATGTATGTAAACAAGCTTCCCATTACTTTTAATAGCAATATTAACACAGAAAACAATTACTTATTATGCTTATTGGTTGTGTTTTTTAAAACTACGAACACAAGTACATTTCATGTAATGATAAGGAGGGTTTATTATTCCCTTGCTGAATGAGTCCAAACGATCCGTTTAAACCCACCTTTACCAATCGATTTTCCGAGGTCACCACCCGATGTAAGTTCGGATGGCGTTCATGACAGGAAGATCTGCGTGCATCTCATACTAACGCGCAAAACTTTAAATGCACGATGCGCCGCGGGCTACAGCTAGTTCTTTCAATAATTTTCAAACTGCGAGTCAGCCAAATTTTGCTTGAATAATTATTTTAGTGTTAAAGTTTCAAAATTAGTTTCATTTAATCTAAAGTCATTTGAAGTTCAGTTTTATCCATAACAGATACTACATGAACAAGTCGGCTCGACATGATTGTGCAGCCAGCAGTAACTGTTTAATTTATTGTTTCGAATATCGATTTTGCATGAGTATACAATTTTGTTTTTTTTTTTTTAGTTGAACAACGGTGACAATCTACGTCAACAATAGAGCATTTAAAAATAAAAACCGAAATGTTTTTAGTCTGATAATCAGACCATTGTTTTTAAATATGTTATTAATTATATAAATTTTACTGTTACACAAAATTAAAATAACTCTCATGGGTTCCAAATTTAACATCAAAGCACAATGTCGGTTCTCATTGTTTCCCTCGCATTCCGGTCCGTTATATCGTAGGCTCATCCACATAAGTTTAGAAAAACACTGGCGGAACAAAAACTTCCGCAACCCTCGCGTTACGGGGGGAGGGGCACCGGCCCAGGCTGCTAGAGAACGCAGACGTTTGATATTTTGAAGTACCGGCACTTTGTCTTCCGATACTTAATATCTTGTACCGGTATTTCAATAAACGATACAATACGATACGATTTATTTTCAGTAAAGTTTTGCCGTCTGGGTTCCAATAACTCATCTTTTGTCTAACATAAAAATTAAAAAGTAATGTTGTTTGATATTTATATTTAGTGTTTCATGGAAGTAAGAGCGAGATGGTCGAACGTCAATAACTTTCAATAAGTAATTTTCAGCTTCTACAAACTGGAGATCTGTTGAAAACTCAATTTCGAATTTTTGGGGTGAATTCAATAATTTCCTTTATTGTAAAAGGAAGTAAAAATTCAAATGTGAAAATTTTACCGCGGTTAAAAATGTGTCATAATTTAATCGCTTCTCAAGAATTTGGACAATATTATCAAAGGTGCTTCAGCAACTGAATTTTATCTATTCCTTCAGAAAATAATCATATCCCGTGTGCATGTAAACTAGCCTCAATAATCTGTTTTGCTCTGAAGAAGTCGTAAATTTTCTGCCCCAAAATCCCTCGTGTTACGCACTCGGAATTTTTGTTGAGCACCAAATTTACTTGATAAATTTCTTAGCAAAACATTCTGACAGAATCGGCTATTTTAGTGCACTTGGGATATTACTGTTAATTAAAGTTTTACCTAAAAAATGCAGTGCGCTACTGCTTCTTACTCGACTGTTGTAGACCTACTAATCGTTGTTCACCACAGCAACATTTTAAAAAGCTATAGCTAGTAAATGTATTTCCTTAGCAACTAAATGCTTCCGAACGCCGAGTCGTCTGGATTGGATAAAGGGGTTTTCTAATAAAATTTCAAAATGGTCCGAATAAAAAAAAATTAATTTTTTGAGATTTCAGGATACTGCAGTTTTTTTGTGCACTTCTTTCTGGGACATCCAGTATAAAGGACGTGGTAGGTGTATGTAACAGAATAGAAAAATTGATTTTCTACAAAACCATACAATTACTGCTATCTAATCGACTTCAGAAAAAGTCAGGTGCAAGTTATACGACGTAAAAACTGATATAGAAAAAATTCAATTTGAATCGGTGATCAAATTCTGTACTTGTATATTTAAATCAAATTAATATTTCGCTTTTCAGTAAATCAACTCACAGTTGTCATCTACAGTGTCTCTTGCAACACAAGTGCCGATCCTTATCTAAATTTACCAATGGTGTTTCCCTGTCAGACACATTGTATACTCTTAAACTTGAAACGATCCGAGAAATACCCGTATAACTACAAACATTCTATTGTAAGACATCCCGTAGAAGATTTACATATGATTTTCTTACAGGCAATATAACACAACTACTAACAAACACACTTCCCACTCATTTGAAACAAATGCAGCCTCTCGCACTCAAAGAACTAACTCACTCACCGTGGATGGTCAGTTCAGAGTCCCGGTTGACTTCGTACAGTCTTATCGCCTCGTCCAGCTCGAGCTGTGTCGAGATGGTGCAGGGGTCGCCCTCCTCATCGACCCATTTCATAGTGAACACCTGGTCGTGGGTGAAGCGGCAGATCTCGCGCATCTCCATGCACAGCTGCTCGAGGGTGATGTTCTGGTCGACGTAGGTGATGAGCACTTCGCCGTTGTACGCGATTTTGGCCCGGATTTCGTGCACATTGTTGTCGCGGGCGAGTTGGGTGGGCATCTTGCCTGTCGAGGTTCGGGCTGCTCGAACGCGGGGATCGGAGATCTGCAAGACGGAATCATCAATTGGCGCGAATCAGTCACGGTCCAGGAATTTCGGATCCATTAGTCATGCCAATGTTTTGATTTATAGAAAAACAGCGCAACACCCAGCACAAAGGAAAGTTGCAGGCTTGCCAGTGCGGGCGCTGGAATGCGAAGGAAACTTACCAGCGAGAGGTTTTGTGGTCGAGGAATGTAATTCGAATTTCGAGAATGGAAATTAACGGAAAAAAAGTAAATAAACGGAACACAAAATTTCTAACCTAAGTGACTATCCGTCAACAACTTGGGTTAGATAGTTCTGAGAATTAATCATAGATGGCCGACAACCTAGAATTCTGCAGGAGATGTTTGTAACTGGAATAAATAAAGTTATCTTTACACGGTATTATTACAATTATGCAGTTTTCTAGAATTTACAAAATGTAATAGTGGAGTACTGGAAAAAAGGCCCACGATTCCGTCCATTATTTTTTTAAAATTTTTTTTATATATACTTCGGGTCTGTATTTATGTCTGGAGGTGAATGTGACCGCACTATTCAATGGAGGAGGGGATAAATTGGCCCGAAAAATGTGCAAAAATGGGTTTTTCACGGATGCCTTCGACAATTCAATTCGAAATAAAAAAACGTTCGAATAAAAAATGGAGCTATTCTGAATACAAACAATTTGAGCTTGGATTTACGAAAATCGGTTAACCGGTGCGAAAGTTACAGCCCATTGACCGACCTCGCCCGTTGGAATTGTTTCTCAGGGATTTCCTACTCAGGGCGGTCGGTCGGATCCTGTTTTTGGGGGGATGGCATGCAATTAGAGCGTCCGTTTTTTTTAAATTTATAGATTCACGGGGATACGAGAAGACGCGCCACGCGTAAGGTGCTTGGTCTAAAGGGGGCAGAGGGGGAGGGGGGGCCGCGAAAACCCATTCAAACCCGCCTAATTGCCTCTGTAATTGGCCTATTTCAAAAATCTTAACGCCAAAAAATTTCGCGCTGTGCCTCCTTTAACCAACACAAAGGATTTTAAAAACGCGCGGTAAATAAAAAAATTATAGCAAAAAAAGCCTTTTTTATTAATTTTTTTTTAAATTAAAATTGATTTTTTGGGGGTAAGAAAAAGCGAAGGGTGTAAAAAAACTACATGATGGGACGCAGTTTTTTTCCCCACAATCTGGACTCGGGCACATTTTTGTCCGGTGGTTAGGAGGGGAGGGGAGGGGGGTTAAAGTTTCCGGCCCCTAGCAGGGAGACGGAAAGGGTTACAGTGTTTACACTTGGTTCATAATGAAGATCTATCGTTCCTCTTCATAATATATTTGTCTCAATTTCCTACGTTAATTAGGGCCTGCAGGAGCCCGAGATACAAATTAGAATCTGCAATGCATTTTATGCCGAGTAGCAGCGGGATGCCGGGGGCGTGGCTTACGCTCATTGTTCTACTGTCTTATTGGTTGCAGGTGGTTCCTGCGACATTTTATTCTGTGTACAGTAAGAATAAATATTGTTGAAGTTTTGTTGATTTGGAGATTCATTACGCTACAAGCAGCGGTAAGTGTATCTACAATTTTCCACGGGATGCTTCTGAATGTTCTCGATACGCGAGACTATTATACTATACTATATGCTTCATACATATAATATATTGTAGCGTTGATTTGATAGGAATTGAGGAAGATGTGGCCAAAATAAGGTTGAAAATTTTGAATCGTAATTTACCGCGCTCCTACACACACAGACACTAAAAGCATTTCAATGCGTTAGTGAGGTAGAGCAGTGTACAAAAGTCGGGAGTGGGAGCGTAAGCCACGCCCCCGGCCCCGGCATCCTGCTGCTACTCGGCATAAAATGCATTGCAGATTCTAATTTGTATCTCGGGTTCCTGCAGGCCCTAATTAACGTAAGAAATTGAGACAAATATATTATGAAGAGGAACGATAGACCTTCATTATGAACCAAGTGTAAACACTGTAACCCTTTCCGTCTCCCTGCTAGGGGCCGGGAACTTTGACCCCCCGTCCCTCCCCTCCTAACCACCGGACAAAAATGTGCCTGAGTCCAGATTGTGGGGAAAAAAAAGCTGCGTCCCATCATGTAGTTTTTTTACACCCTTCGCTTTTTCTTACCCCCAAAAAATCAATTTTAATTTAAAAAAAAATTATAAAAAAGACTTTTTTTGCTATAATTTTTTTATTTATCGCGCGTTTTTAAAATCCTTTGTGTTGGTTAAAGGAGGTACAGCGCGGGATTCTTTGGCGTTAAGATTTTTGAAATAGGCTAATTACAGAGGCAATCAGGCGGGTTTGAATAGGTTTTCGCGGCTCCCCCTCCCCCTCTGCCCCCTTTAGACCAAGCACCTTACCCGTGGCACATCTTCTCGTATGCCCGTGAATCTATAAATTTTAAAAAAACGGACGCTCTAATTGCATGCCATCCCTACAAAAACAGGATCAAACCGACCGCCCTGAGTAGGAAATCCCTGAGAAACAATTCCAACGGGCGAGGTCGGTCAAAGGGCTGTAACTTTCGCACCGGTTAACCGATTTTCGTAAATCCAAGCGCAAATTCTTTGTATTCAGAATAGCTCCATTTTCTATTCGAACGTTTTTTTATTTCGAATTGAATTGTCGAAGGCATCCGTGAAAAACCCATTTTTGCAAATTTTTCGGGCCAATTTATCCCCTCCTCCATTGAATAGTGCGGTCACATTCACCTCCAGACATAAATACAGACCCGAAGTATATATAAAAAAATAAAATAAAAAATAATGGCCGGAATCGTTTCCAAGCCATTTTCAGATTTCAGGTACTCCACTATAAATAATTATTGAAATACATCAACAATAATAATAATTTATTTTTTCGTTGACCGCTTGTTAATTTCAATATTAATGAATTATTTTTCCTAAAAAAAGATGGATTAATAAATGTCATTATACACTGTTTTTGATTAATGCTAATTCACTCTTTTTCATTAATTTACGGTATTTTAAAAAATGATGGATGAATAGATCTATTAATACACTGTTTTTGATTAATACACTCTTTTTCATTAATTAACTGTTTTTGTGATTTTGACGTTTTGTTGATATTTTGCATGGAGGTTAGTTGTATTAATCAAATTTTTCGCCACAGAAAAAGATTTTGCGGTCAATGAAAAAATTTTGTAATCAACTCGTTTGTTAATGGGCGATTAATAATCTCAACTATTAAAGGCACTCACTCGCTGTCACTCGTTCGTGTTTTAAATAGTTTCGATTATTAATCACTTTCATTAACACACTTGTTGGTTAAATAACTATAATTCCATTAAAATGATGAATTAAAAGAGCAATAAATTACCCAGCAAAGGAATAGTAATTTTTACAACTAGTTTTGAAAGTCATACTTTTTTAAGCCCGAGTTAATCAAGCAAATGAATGGAAAACATCTGTAAAAGGCTTTACCCAGAACTTCCCTCGTCAACATTGTGGCACTAAATAATTTTAAAAATCAAATTAAGTTAGAAGTACAAATATCTTCACGTTTCTAATAAATTAAATACATTTTCAAATACAAAAAATTTATGCCGCTAAATGAATCTCCGCAAATGATATAAGTACGGCGAAATTCCATCTGCGCTACCGCGTCTCTTCAGGAAAAGTCCGGCGCGCGTGTCTTGAAGAGCACGGTGTAATGGTTGAAACATTTTTACTCTTTTGTGACATTATCCTTTGTCGGTTGAGTCTTATTTTCGGCAAATGTAAAGCCTGACCTATGTGAAAGTCATTACTTCCTTTTATTTCAAAATTAACACAAAAATAAATAAAATTTTATTTTTTTTAAGTTGCTCACCCTGTATATATTTGTATGAAATTGCACCGGTTTCATGCGAGGTAGATATATAATATGTATGCAAAATATCGTCTTCCTTCGACAAATAGTTTTTGAGCTATACTGCCAACAGACAAACAGACAGACAGACTGACCGAATTGAGAAAACCTCTTTTTCGTCATCTAGGGACCTTGAAACGTGAAGATTTGAAAAAACCTCGGAAGGTGATTTTTTCGTGATTACAATACTTTCTTCGTCTTTCAGACGAGAGAAGTAAAGAAGTAAAAAGGGACTTTCAAGACGTGTTGTACACGTAGTTTTTTTGCATATTGATCTATTGTAACTCGAAATTTAGCCGAAAAGGACTTCGGAATTTACAACTGTCAAATTGACATTTTAATAAAATAGTTAAAAAAAAGTGTAGGTACTTATTTCAAGATTTTTCGTTTAAAAAAGTGGTACTTTTAATACGATTTTTCGTTAAAAAAAGACGACTTTCATGATCACTATCCTAAAAAAAACAAATTGCATATTACATTTAATTCATTAGAATGTAGATACATTTTTACTTCCTTTTACAATAAAGGAAGTATTGGATTCACCCCAAAAATTCGAAATTGAGTTTTCAACAGACCTTCACGTTTTAGAGTCCTCTGATCCCAAAAAACATATTTTTTTTCATTGGTCTGCCTGTCTGTGTGTCTGCTGTGTGTCTGGCTGTGTGTCTGTGTGTCTGTCTGTTTTTTTTCGATTTTTTCAAAAACGGCGCTAACGATTTTTTTTAACTTTACATTTTCATTACATTTTTAATGTGTATTGATGTGAGATAGGTGATTTTCCAGTTGAATACTTCTAAAATGGGTTTCTTTTGTTTTTTTTTATTAACTCCTATTTTAAATAGAACACCCGGTATATTATTACATTTTTGAATTCAGCTTAAAATTCTAGAGAAAGTTTGTCTCTTGAACTAACACTCTATTTTGTACCGTTTTTGTAAAATTTGTAATTTTTGAAAATTTTTGACAAATGCTTAAAAATTTAAAATCAAATTTTTGGCTAATTATAAGATTACTGTAAAAGGAAGTTGTGTGTGTGTATCACACCAGATTTTTACGTTTACTTACCTTTTTACTTCCTTTTACGATAAAGGAAGTATTGGATTTACCCCACATTTTAGAGTCCCCTGAACCCAAAAAACATGTTTTTGTTAATTGGTCTGTCTGTCTATCTGTGTGTCTGTGTGTGTGTGTGTGTGTGTGTGTGTGTGTGTGTGTGTGTGTGTGTGTGTGTCTGTCTGTCTGTCTGTCTGTCTGTGAACAGAATGTCTCAAAAAGGAAAAGAGGTATGACGGTGAAACTTCATATATAAGTTTTGTGTACTATGTAGATAAGACAGCAAGTTTTTGAATAAAAACGCATAACAGGAAGTAGGTGTTTACTCATGTGATTTTGCAGTTTTTTCGATTTTTTCAAAAACGGTCTAACAATTTTTTTCATACTTTACATTTTGATTACATTTTTAATGTGTATTGATGTGAGGTAGGTGATTTTCCAGTTGAATACTTCTAAAATGGGTTTCCTTTGTTTTTTTTTCTATTTTTGTTATTAACTCCTATTTTAAATAGAACACCCGGTATATTATTACATTTTTGAATTCAGCTTGAAGTTTTAGAAAAAATTTGTCTCTTCAACTAACGCTCCATTTTGTACCGTTTTTGTAGAATTTGTATTTTTTGAAAATTTTGACAAATGCTTAAAAATTAAAAATCAAATTTTGGCTAATTATAAGATCACTGTAAAAGGAAGTTGTGTGCGTGTATCACACCAGATGTTTACTGTTTACAGTTACTAACCTTGACAGTAAATAGTATAATCTCAAGCAGTAGTACGAAATGTTAAAATAGAAAAAGCTTTTAAATTCTAACTGTTCTTCTTGTGTTATTTTAGAGATAAACGAACTCAAATCAGGTTTTTCAAAATTCTGTATCTATAAATAAATCCATAAATGGCTAAAACTTGCAAGCTAACTGTGTTAGGTCAGGCATAAATTATTGCCAAATTCTTCAGTTTCCTGGTTGTTTCTGAATAAAATTATAAATAATAATTTTGTTTAGCATTTGGCCATTATATTAACTAACAATGATAATACATATTTATTTCTCATATTTGGTACACTAATTAATATTATCTTAATACCTAAAAGAAGATAATGCCTAATATTAGCTACCTACTTTTCTAAGTAGAATGTATTAATCTTTTTTTAAAATAATTTAATTTTTATAGGAGTGTAAGCTGCACCTACCATCTACCAACAGTAGAAGTAATTGAAAAATTTGTACCTACCGGTAGGCCGTTGGTTAGCCAAGAAAGCTGCACTTATCGTTCATACAGTAACATCATAGTAATGCAAAAGATTTGAAAGTGTACGGTTTTTGTTAAATTAATATACGTATGATTTTATTAGAACTTAAAAAATTAATGGAACACAAATAGATTCAACATACATGCTCAAGTCCGTCTAACGAATATACACCCATTCCTATGCGGTGGAAGAGGATGTTGATACTTCACGCAATTATCTGCTATCCGCTGTAGTTTTGAATTCGCTAGACGTACCTACTTGTAACAGTATGTGGAGTCAGGACCGTAGCTAGTACTGTTCAATGTGTTCAAGGAACATGAAAGGGGCCCGGCGAAGCCACAGTTAAGTTTTGAAACTAAACATTTTTTTTGTATTCGCTCCCCAAACTGGTTACTTTGGAAACTGTCTAGGATCCTCAAAATGGCCATTTAGAGGCCTTGTACTTAAAGTCGTCATGGCAACATTTTAGCGGACTCAAACATTAGTTGCCATGACGACTTTAAGTACAAGGCCTCTAAATGGCCATTTTGAGGATCCTAGACAGTTTCCAAAGTAACCAGTTTGGGGAGCGAAAAATACATTTTCGCGCGGCCTCCTAATATAATGCCGCGTTAATGGTAATTGAAACTTCATATTATAATGTTTGGAGAGCTAATACAAAAAAACGTTGTATGCAACACGTCCTCAAATGGCTTTAGAGGACTCATCTTCATATTACGGACTCGGCTGCGCTTCGCTCCGCCTCGTCCGGAAACATTACGACTCGTCCCCTAAAGCCTTGCTTTGAGGACTAATTACATAAAGTACTATTAAAATACAATTGAGAGAGTTACAAATGTTTTTCTTGTCTTTTCACCCTTATCATTATCACTAATTGCAAAACCAATTAAAATAGACCTACATTTTACTTGAAATGTTGAAAACAACAACAAGTTATTACATTTGCAAAAAAAGAACAAAAGCTTTACCTGTAGTGCAAAATCCTATTTTCTCTAACAAATTTGAGATAAAGCAAAAATGTAATTTATTTTTTTACCCAACACCTCCATATTATGACGCTATAGTTATGCCGATTTCAGTTGAATTATATATGTCATAAAACACACGTGACTTTAAGTACCTACCTTAGAACAGAAAATAGACAGGAAGGCGCATTTCTTGAACTTGGCTGTAACATCTAGGCGACGGAAACGGCCATTTTGAAAACCCATTTATGACTAATGAGGTGTGATACCGGTTTGACAGTTGTGGGTTTTAGTTAGTTTGAGACTAATTTTGGCTGTTCTCAGACCCAAATACCAGGACTTTGGGCATTACATTCCATCAGTAAGTATTAAAATTACGTTTCACTTCAAATAGAGAGATAATTTCTCTGAACATGTCACTTGTCATACGTACGTGTACACATCAATAGTCATGGGCATAGAAGGGAACGTATAATGGAGTCATTATTTGTAATCACACAATCTGAGGAAGCAATTTAAATTACAGACAGTGACTGAAGTCACACAAACTCACATGTAGTCATAAATCACATAGTGTAAAGTGCACTTAATAAAACTGTTGAAATTGTTTACTGCACATGCACCCTCTCGATATGATACGCCACTGCCAAAAGGCAACAACCATCCGCCATTTTGAAAACCCATCGCGGTCGCACGGATTTTTTACAAATGCGGCTTCCTGTCTATTTTCTGTTCTAAGGTACCTACCTACCCTTTGCAATTGCTGCACGGTGAGTTGATCATTATTAAGTAAGTTTTGTTAGAGTCAATCGAACTTATAATTCATTTACTAGCTACCATGGTTACAGGGCTGTAATATTTATTTACAGTGCATAGGATGTACTTGAATATTATGTACCAGGTAAAAACTGTGTCGTAAGAATCAAACATTTTACAGAGAGGTACACTTGCAGCTTATATGATATTAAAAAACCACAAAACTTTTCGCAGCTGTCAATGAAAAAATGTTTTTTTGATAGATATTTATTGAGTTGTTGAACAAAAACTGTTCACCCTGTATCTGTTGGGTTCAAAATATACCTATTTTGATCAAGGGTCAGTTTAAGCTGTATGTAAAATATACTTTTTCTCTAACCCATAGGCGTATCTTGAGCGAAGGGCAAGGGGGCATCGTCCCTTCCCCCCACCAAATATTTAGTTTAAAGTGCAAGTGCATAATTCTTTTGCAATGTAGCTTTAAAAAAATTGTGGAAGCCGTTTTCGACAGTTCGTCAAAGTGATGCCCTAAGTTACGCCCATGCTTTAATCAATAATTCTGGAGTTAAAGCAGGAAAAGACAGAATATTCGGCTTTGAGCAACTCTCCAGGCCCTCGAGCCATAAAACCATATTACGCCCGCTATCGAGGGCGAATAAACGAGTTTATTGTCCCAAAATATCATAAACAACATAATAACACCAACAATTTATATATAAACCATAGCCCACTAAAAATTCACAGCATCAGCACAACCACGACGTGCTCAAAATACTGAATCTTTATAAACTTTATTTATTGCAACTGTATATACTTTACATCTTAACACTAAGCCTTTGTCAAAACATTGTGCGAGTGGGGGACCGGTCACTGAATTCCGAACACAGACCAACAATTGTTTTCCTACGGTCCTGTGTGGGTTTAGTTCTCATGTCATCATTTTAAATTTGAATAAGACGTCTTGTACGCCGCAATATTTTTATAATTATTTTCCTTCTGTGTTTACTTTGCTTGTTAAACATGAAACCCTCGTAGTACCTCGTTGTCAGCTATGAGCGATCACTATTTGCCAACGAATAGGAATCTGGTCTCCCCTGCAGTGTTGGGCTGAAACTGATTTCAAACAATGCACAAGAAAAGGCAATTTGTTTATACAATCTAATGACTTCAAAACGCATGTAAAAACACATACAAACATAAAGAAAATCAAAGAAAACCAAAATTAACCCCTAAAAAACCTACGTGCTAGATAGCGGGGACTATTCACATGTACTATTGCTGTCAAGAAAACTAGGACAAGTTCCAAATTTAGAAGCCATGAATTTTTACTTCCTTTTACAATAAAGGAAGTATTGGATTCACCCCAAAAATTCGAAATTGAGTTTTCAACAGATCTTCACGTTTTAGAGTCCCCTGATCCCAAAAAACATATTTTTTTTCATTGGTCTGTGTGTCTGTCTGTGAACAGAATATCTCAAAAATGGAAAGAGGTATGGCGTTGAAACTTCATATATAAGTTTTGTGTACTATGTAGATGCGACAGCAAACTTTTGAAGAAAATCGCATAACCGGAAGTAGGTGTTTACTCTTGTGATTTTTCAGTTTTTTTCGATTTTTTCAAAAACGGTTTTAACGATTTTGTTTAAACTTTACATTTTTATTACATTTTTAATGTGTATTGATGTGAAATAGGTAACTTTCCAGTTGAATACTTCTAAAATGGGTTTCTTTTTTTTTTTATTAACTCCTATTTTAAATAGAACACCCGGTATATTATTACATTTTTGAATTCAGCTTAAAATTCTAGAGAGAATTTGTCTCTTGAACTAACACTCTATTATGTACCGTTTTTGTAAAATTTGTAATTTTTGAAAATTTTTGACAAATGCTTAAAACATTTTAAATCAAATTTTTGGCTAATTATAAGATCACTGTAAAAGGAAGTTGTGTGCGTATATCACACCAGATTTTTATTATTTTAGTTGATGCAATGGCTAGTGATGTAATTTACCCGGGTATTTATTTTTAGGGGTAAATACCCGGGGTATTTACCCGGGTAAATACCCAAAATGGGTATTTAAACGGGTATTTATGGCCTCTGTTAAGGACTTTATAAATTTTTGCCGCCTCTCTTGTATTCTGAATCAATACTGTGCGCAGTAGACTGCCGGGCGTGCTTCCGATTCTAAAAACACTTACGTTTCATCTGTCAAAGTGGCAGCATGCAAACCGGTCACGCACTACGAAAACTAATTCTTTGTAAATGTTAAACTGTTAGTGTTAATTTATGGCAATAAATTACTACTTTTGCTTTTCAACGTGTGTATAATTCAGTGAAACCTACAATCATACAGTCCACAAATTCCAAGGCGAGCAGGCGATCAGCGGTTTTCCAGATAGCGAAAAACTGAGAAGGCTACAAACGTTGTACCTTCGATCCTGATTAGTGCTCAAACATTGGTCCTACAGAACCGGATTTAAACCACATTAGGTCATTGCGGGTCCAAAACAGCGACAGCATTCGACAACATTGGTCATAGGCAAGTACAAAGCATATTCAGTTTGTATTGCATCGCATACAATCGGCCGCAAGGAAGCAGCGTCCAATTTCGCAGCAACGCGTGGAACAAAGAGGGAGCATGCGGTGCCCGTAGCGAGAGGAAGGAAGACAGCAGACGGTAGATACCCAAACGCCGAGTCTCGCGCCAAATTCGTGCAGGTGTGGAGCCAGCGGCCAGCTGCAAGCGAGACGGTAGTAGGAACAGAAAACCGGCAAGGCGGCACACACCAATATCAAATGTAAGCCTGATTTTCCTATGCATAAATTTGGTTTATTTCGTCTGTGTTTGCATGTGTGCATAATTTCAGCTGCGTATTATTGCGTAAACAAATGGTTTATGAATCATATAAACATTTTAATTGCGTGAAATGCCAAGCTATTACGTTTGTTAGCGATATCCCCTGCATTTTCAAATTGCAGAGCCGTTTGCGTTGTTAAAACAGTCTCGCGTTCGTGACGCATTTTTGGTCTTGCGTAGTACACGGCCATCCGCGTCGTGATTTCATTCCCGCGTTGTACCGGGGTCGTTTTTCTGCGTCGTAAGCGACAAGTTTCTCCCGTTATTAGCAAGCGCTGTCTGAGTTATAAACAAATTCGCGCCAGAGGCGTGCGAAAGGGTTTTATCATTAAAGAATATTTCAGATTCTGCAAGTAGTAAGGCTACCGCGCGTAGCATTTTGCCTGAAATATCACAGATAGTTGACCCGTTGGGTCCGCGGACCAGAAGCGTACAAAATTCACGCCAGGGGCGTACGAAAAGTAAGTTCGATCTGTTAAATTGTTTTTAATCGCAACAATTATGGATTCGCTTGTAAGAGCACGTGGCTCTATTAAAGGCAAGCTTACGCGTTTTTCAAATCATGTTCAATCTTTGCAAAAAATTTATGATGAAGATCAATTCTTATCTAGCGCTCAGATTGTTCAATTGCAGAAAAGATTGGATGCTATAGCCACTTTGTTATCAGAATATTATGAGGTTCACGAACAAATTTTAGAAACCAGTGAGGATGTAGAATCTGAAATGCAGCAACAAGTCGAATTTGAGGATTCTTATTTTTTCGCAATTTCACAAGCTGAATGTTTGATAAATGAATACAACAAACAGTCTGATGTTGCACCAGATCGTTCTGGATCTCCTAATGGTAGCGTAAGATCAACGCATTCAAATTGCAGTTCACATTGCAATAATCAAGCTGTACGCCTTCCTGCCATTTCTATTCCCAAATATTCAGGGAACGTTTCAGAATGGTTAGAGTTTCGTGAGATTTTTATTAGTTTAATTCATGAGAATCAAGCGTTAACTAATATTCAAAAGCTGCATTACTTAAAGGCTAGTTTACAGGGTGATGCAAGCCAAATTATAAAAAGTTTAGAGTTTACTGCGGGTAATTATACTCTAGCTTGGGAGGCATTGTGCAATCGATACAATGATCCAAAAATTCTGGTTCATAACCACCTCAAGGCTATATTTGAACTCGAATCTTGCAGTAAGGAATCTGCAACTAAATTACGTACGATTAGCGATATGTTATTCAAGCATTTTGCAGCAATTAAATCATTAGCTACCGAAAGCGAGCTTCTTGATTTTGTTATAATTTATGTAGTTTCTAAAAAACTGGACCCCACTACATTTCGTGAATGGGAGGTCCTTAGAAACCGGTCAAGTTCTGACCTGCCTAATCTTGATGAGTTCAAGGAATTCTTACAAAATACAGCAAATCTTCTAGAAACTCTGGAAGTAAAAAATGTTAAGCTTGTACCCGAAAAGTCTTCCAAGGTACATTCTAAATCATTTGTGTCAGGTACCCCTTCGTGTCCACTTTGTAAAGGATCTCATTCCTTGTACAAATGCGATAAGTTTGTCAAGCTGTCTGTTCTTGACAGAAAGTCAAAGGCAAAAGAGCTCCGCGTATGCTTTAATTGCCTAACTCAGGGTCACCTTGCGAGCCTTTGTAGCTCCAAATATACGTGTAGAAAGTGCAAATCAAGGCACAACACACTTCTTCATGAGGATAAACCTCAAAATGCTTCTTCTAGTCAACCAGGATCTGCGATGTCGGCAGAAACCCCTGTTGAACTAAACCAATCGATTTCGGCATTCTGTTCGAATGCTTTTCAGGTACTCTTACCTACGGCTACCGCTAAACTCATCGCTGATGATGGTACGCCTCATGTTGTGCGAATCCTGTTGGATTCCGGTTCCCAATCGAACTTTATACGTTCAGATTTGTGCAAAAGGTTGAAGCTTCCAATTCGCGAAGTCAACGTTACTGTTTCTGGCTTAAGTAAAGCCACTTCTCAAATCAAGGCTAGGTGTGATATCAAGCTGCAAGCCCCTCACACTTCATACGGCATTGGCCTATCCTGTCTTGTTCTCGATGAGATTACGGGTGTTACCCCAAGTTTTCGCGTCCAGCGAAACAGTTTCAAGGTTCCTGATAACATCAAGTTATCAGATCTGTCCTACGACCAACCGGGCACCATCGACATTCTGATTGGTTCGCCCATTTTCTGGCAGCTCCTTTGTATTGGACAAATTGGTCTAGGCCCAAATCTTCCCATCCTCCAAAAGACTCGTTTTGGTTGGATTGTTTCTGGCCCTACAGGCCCTCCTTCTGCGTACCCTGTACAGTGCAATCTTGGCGCGATCGAGGATGCTTCTGACCCCATTGCTAGGTTTTGGCAACTCGAACATTACCCTGAGGAAAAGGTTCGCACAAATGAAGAGAACGCCTGTGAGGCACATTTCGTGCAAAATACGCAACGAGAAGCGAATGGTCGATTCGTTGTCTCTATCCCTCTCAAGGAACCTGTAGAGGTATTGGGTGATTCATTGCAAATCTCTCAGAAAAGATTCTTATCAGTAGAGAATATTTCAGATTCTGCAAGTAGTAAGGCTACCACGCGCAGCATCTTGCCTGAAATATCCCAGATTTCAGATTCTGCAAGTAGTAAGGCTACCACGCGTAGCATCTTGCCTGAAATATCCCAGATTTCAGATTCTACAAGTAGTAAGGCTACCAATCGTAGCAGCTTGTCTGAAATTTCCCAGATAGTTGACCCGCTGGGTCTGTCAAGCCTTTGGTGGCATGGTCCCACCTGGCTAAGCGAAGGCGAGGCATCTTGGCCTGCTTCCAAACATGTTCGTGCTGAGCTTCCAGAATTCAAAAAAGAAGTTCAGAGTCTTCCTGTAACCTCTGTTGAACCATTTCCGTTCAATCAGTATTCAAGCTTTGCTCGCTTACAACGAGTTATAGCTTATTGCTTTCGTTTTCATAACAATGCGCGAACCCCCAAAGCTGATCGTCTTTCTGGGCCCCTTTCTACAGATGAACTGCAATCATCTATTGTAAGACTTGCCAGGTTTTCCCAACGCGAGTCATTTCCTGACGAACTTAAACTGTTGTCACAGAGCAAGCCTGTGAAACAATCTTCTGCTTTGATATCCCTGAATCCCTTTCTGGATTCCGAGGGACTGCTAAGAGTTGGTGGTAGGCTCCACAACTCTCAATTACCCTTTGACAAGAAGTTTCCTCTAGTGATTTCTGGCAAACATCCATTCGCCAAACTCCTAGTATCGCATGAGCATCTTCGGCTTCTCCATGCCGGACCTCAAATGCTGTTAGCTAATCTCAGAGAACGATATTGGATCACCTCTGGCAGAAATATCGTCAAGCAAGTGGTTCATCAATGCTTACGGTGCTTTAGATTCTCTCCTAGGTTAACTGAACCCATAATGGGAGACCTGCCAGCCTCTCGTATTCAATCATCGCCCCCATTTCATACGACTGGTATTGATTATGGTGGACCTTTCATGATAAAGGATCGCAAGGGACGTGGTTCTAAACTAGTGAAGTCCTACCTTTGTCTATTCGTTTGTTTCGTCACAAAGGCAGTGCACCTTGAATTGGTCGCTGATCTTTCTACTGAAACCTTTTTAATGGCTTTTCGCCGGTTTGTGGCTCGTCGAGGCAAACCGCTCCATGTCTACTCAGACAACGGCACTAACTTTGTAGGCGCTAATTCCGAATTAATCGAATTAGGCAATTTTCTCGCGGAACAAAACCCTTCTATTTCCGAATCAGTCGCGAACGACGGAGTAGCTTGGCATTTTATACCCGCGCACAGTCCCCACTTTGGCGGATTGTGGGAGGCCGGAATCAAGTCCTCCAAACATCACATACGTCGCGTTATAGGTAACGCTAGTCTAAATTACGATGAATTTTGCACTTTGTTGGCACAGGTGGAAGCGACCTTAAACTCCCGACCCCTGTCCCCTTTGTCCTCTGATCCAAACGACCTTCAGCCTTTGACTCCTGCTCATTTCCTGATTGGTCGTCCGTTGGTGTCACTGCCTGATCCCAACGTTACTGAGATAGTCGAGTCTCGGCTGTCTAAATACCAGAGAATACAACAACTTCACCAGAATGTGTGGAAGAGATGGAGTAAAGAGTACATCTCGGAACTCCAACAGCGCACCAAATGGCGCACGCATCTTTCGGACCTCCAGCCTGGTTCCATGGTCCTCATCAAGGATGACAATCTACCCCCTCTGAAGTGGAGGTTAGGCCGGGTCACCGAGCTGCACCCTGGCCTTGACGGCGTTACGCGTGTGGCGTCAGTGAACACTGTGTCAGGGATCGTGAAGCGATCCTTCGCTAAATTGTGCCCGCTACCTAGTGTTGTGAACTAGTGCGTTAGCGTTCAGCGCAGTTTTCGTAAAGCCTTTTGGCTCCCCATTGTTCGGGTTTTCTTGTACTAGATTAAGATCCATACTATTATGCTTTGTATATATGTGTTCATGTTACATGTTTTACTCTAGCTTTTACATGTCAACTCTGTACTGTTTTATTTGAAAGGTTACCCTTTCCAAGGCGGGCGGTATGTTAAGGACTTTATAAATTTTTGCCGCCTCTCTTGTATTCTGAATCAATACTGTGCGCAGTAGACTGCCGGGCGTGCTTCCGATTCTAAAAACACTTACGTTTCATCTGTCAAAGTGGCAGCATGCAAACCGGTCACGCACTACGAAAACTAATTCTTTGTAAATGTTAAACTGTTAGTGTTAATTTATGGCAATAAATTACTACTTTTGCTTTTCAACGTGTGTATAATTCAGTGAAACCTACAATCATACAGTCCACAAATTCCAAGGCGAGCAGGCGATCAGCGGTTTTCCAGATAGCGAAAAACTGAGAAGGCTACAAACGTTGTACCTTCGATCCTGATTAGTGCTCAAACAGCCTCATTTACCAAATATTATAAAGCTGATTTAACCAGTATAATTGATTGGTAAGTCAAGATGCTGTTTACTAAATAAACCTACTTACTTACTTATTCGAATTTTATAAAAATGTAGAATAAAATAGCTGCACTGAGAACATTTAATACCCAAAATATTGATGGGGGCATAACTATACAGGTTGCCTAAAATTGTAGGGAACATGGCAATACCATGAGTTGGAAAAAATTTCGAATACTATTTTCCATAAGAGTAGTAGTAGTATCGTGGGGAGACTCATGTCTAGCAAGTGAGCCTTCATAGGCCCTTTTTGCCAACCCCGTGGACAAGGTCTAGGCATGCAGAGTACCAGGTACCTTAGTCCTATTTAGAATTTTGCCAAGACTAAGGAGTTTCAACCTTAGCAAGAAATCTTTTACATGCTACACATCGTAGTAAGTAAAATAGAAAATGCAATAATTATTTTGGTAGCTAGGCAACAAGTAGCTATTGTATCTACTTATTGCCTATATAAAATAGTATTAGAACCTTTTCCAACTCATGCAACTGCCATGTTCCGTACAATTTTAGGTAACTTATATATAACAGCAATGAAATAGCATGCATAAAAAACAGAATTCAATGGTTGAATAAGAAAGAGATGAACATAGAAATAAATATTTGAGTACTTGATATGTCTACTAAAATAACTTTTTTATACGGTTATTTCTTTCTTATTAAGTATTATGTGCTTTTGTTTATGCTATCTCATTGCTGTTTTTTTTTTCTAAATTCTGACCGGGGCAATTTATTGCGCCTCTGTTTATTTCCATAAACTTCGTCAACCAATGTTTTTTTTCCGATAAACGATTAATTTACCTGGGTGAACGCTTATTCAATGTTACACAAAGAATCATTGAAAATGAACAGGGCTATGCAACCAACATTACAGTAGTTGATTACGTTTTCTGAATTCCTCTTGTCTCTAAAGTAGAATCGTGTTGTTCTAACTCTCTACCCACCGTAATAATAAAATAACGTTGCACGCAATTGCAAAACCGTCGGTTAAGTCAATTTGAAATGCATAACCCTGTTCATTTTCAATGATCGCAAATGTACATTTAAATTGTTATATTACGTAAAATATTTCAGTGTATTTATATGTAATTTATTTATTAAGATAACATTATTGTGTGAGTAAAAGTTGGCTTAGCTTTTTAAATATTAAAAATTTGATAAATACCCACTTTTTAGGTATTTACCCGAGGCAGGGGTAAATACCCATTTATAAATACCCTACCCATTGGGTATTCACCCGACCCACATCACTAGCAATGGCTTTGACTGTCATGTGAATAATTCAAACCTGCCATGGGCCATGTACCAAATTTTAATATCAATACAAAACAATTATAAAACTAGGTAAATGTGCAATTTCTCCAATAGTTACACCATTTTCTAAGCAAGAAATAACCTTTGCTTTTGAAACTAAACTCATTCTAGGCATTATTGACATGACATTTTGAAATAACTTCATTTATTCATATCTCAGTTGCCACTTAACGTTCAGATTTACACAGATAAAAAACATTGTCCTAGTCTTTTTTTCATAACAACAGTACGTTTATAACATACATGAAAACTTATTAAAATAATGTTTTATTATTGTCTTCAAGAACGCAAAAGACAGGAATGTCTAAAGACGGTCTTGGAAGAATCCAGCCCTGCTCACATTTATGTATATTTATTACCGAACGCGATTTTCACATTCACGGCATTTCTACAGCTATTCCAACACATCCTGGCCTGAGTTAATTGCCTTAACTGCAAAACATTTTCCGGTATCAAATTTACCCTGAAGTCGATCCATGGAAACTGCTGCGTGCCCTTGAATTAGAGTCGCCTTAAGTTGCGTCATCCAAACCTCGGATAGCGTGTTGCTTGGAAAGTTAACACATCCAATGCTGTTCGGGGAAGTCTCGTCTTCGCTTATCCTTTTAGCTACGACTGAATGACGTCACAATTTCGTAACGAATGTATCCTTGAATATGGTACAAATTAGTGTACTCACCGGTGTATTATGAAAATGGCTTTTCTTGGAAACGCAAACGCAGCAAATTCAAATACTGCCGGCTTCATACCGTTGCTATTATTTAGGAGAGCCGCAGACACATTAGTCTTCAATTTTGAGAGGCCGGCGACTGGTTAATTAGTATTGTCAACTCTACTTGCACTGTAATGGTAGAAAACGTTGACAATTTTTTGTGGAATATGTAGGTTTCAAGTTTTGAATTGCATTTAAACTTTTAAATTTTTTGACGTCGACTTACGTTAAAATATTTTTTTAAGGAACCTGAATAAACATTTTGATAAAAGTAAGTAGGTACTTTGGAGTACGATGAAAACAAACACGACAACTCAAAATTTTGATAAAAATTATGCTTGAAACGGAAAACTATCCCGTTACTCTATCAAAATTGTTTGGTAATTTGTTTTTGTTCGCAAATTAATATTTGATTATTTTCCTTTTCCTTAGTTCAGAAACCTACTTCTGGATTTCCACGAATTGTCACATATAATCTCATAAGAGCATTAATTCTTTCCGGAATTTTTTTGAGTGCGTTCCAACAACGTCGTATTAATTTGCCCGAGCGGGACGCGAGGACAAATTAGGACGTTGTTGGAATGAACGAAAAATAATGTTCGGATATGAATTAATGCTCGAATGCAGATTCGGTAAGAAAATCGTAACGACACAAACCCTCATAGTTAGGTTGGTCTACTTACAAAAAATTTCCAAAAAATTTTGTTGTGGTCTTGGTTACGGCTCGTGAACTAATTTTTCTATTGGTCATTAATGAGTGTCGTACGATTTGCTCCTAAATTTTCTATATAAAAAGAGCACGTGCATGTATTGAATGACGTCTTGAATAATTCCTCAATATTCTTAATTAACTCCAAAGTTTTTTTTCAAACTTATTGTAAAGCTTTTCATCGATTTTACTTTTAAATTTTTAACATGGACTACTATAAAACAACTACTATAGGAAGAGGATCTTTTCAGTAGAATTTTGGTACTAGAAGGTAAATCGGTAAAATACATTCAAAATCGGTAGATTCATCGAAAGATCGGTAGGATAAACAACACTGTGCTTAATTCAAGTTTTCAACACTCAGCGAGTCATACTCATACATAGGGTCATACATCGCAGCCGGTGTGCCTATAAAAATCTTGCCGTAAGTACTTGTAATTATAACTACCCCATTTTTCCTTAATTTTTGTTGTCGCAGTTTGATAGTGGCTACCCAGAAGAGCTTTGTTTATTTCAATTTGAATTTCTTTTTCTTCTTCTTTAATTAGCATCTCCCGTCCGCATGCCGACATATACCTCCTCCACCTCCTTTCATTTTTCACGATCTTGAGCCACAACATCCATCGTTTTCCTGCTATTTTCCTTATATCATCGTACCATCTGTTTATTGGGCGTCCTACACTCCGTTTCCTTGCCCATGGTCTCCAATCGGTGGTTATCTTTGTCCATCTTTCTTGTCCCATTCGTGCTATATGCCCTGCCCATCGCCATTTTCTTTTCTTTATAGTTTAACCTATGTCTTCCATTTTTGTTTGACGTCTGATCCACTCTATTGAATTTTTGTCTTTTAGAGTGATGTTTAATATCGCTGGCTCCATATTTCTTTGCGTGACTTGTATTTTGTGTAGTGTCTTTTCAGGCCCGGACTGGCTCCTTTGGGGGCCTTCGGCTAGAGACCGAAGAGGGGCCTTTTTTCCGGGGAGGTTCGGGGGGGGGGGGAGGAGTGTAGGGAATACCCTCCGGGAAAAGGGGGTTCGGGGGTCGCTCCTGGAAAGTTTTTGAAAATTACATGCTTGAAAACCTCATTTTCCGCTATTATGGCACTTGAAAAGTAGTTGAATAAAGGCAAGATCTTTATCAAATATTAAGCTTTTCTCTTGTAGTTTGCTTACTTTTACAAGACATTTTTATATTATTTTTATTATATCTAAACTACACATTGGAAAAAATAAGTAACTAATTTTATCATTATGATCGCTTATTATATGTAAGTCAAGTAGTAAACTGTTTTAAGTACAACACTATAATGGTTCAAAAGTGTCAATGTTTTCTTGTGTTCTTTTATAATAAGAAAAAGTTAAAGAAAAAAATCTTAATGGATATTTATGATAACGAATAAAAATCTTTAGATTAAAAATACACACATACTTTACAGCTACAAAAACGAATCGTTAATGTCAATATATATGTGTAAGCACACTTTTCCTGCTGTGCTAAGAGTAAATATTAACTGGCAACAGCTTAAAATTGATTGTACACGCGTAAGCTTCCTGGGAAAAAGTAAAACGACTCTGTCGCAACTATTTATAAATGTAGTTAAACCAATATTTTACTCACAAAAAATATAAACCTTAATTTATTTTCGGGATCGGGGGCCCCTTTCAGCCGGGGGCCCTCGGCGATCGCCGACCAGCCGACCTGGCCAGTCCGGGCATGTGTCTTTTTCGTAAGTGCCCACGTCTCTGTTCCATATATGAGTACAGGGATTACACATTGTAATAGTTGAATATATTGTGAGCCTATTCTGCAGTTTTGTAGTGCGTTTATGATGGCCCAGATTTCTATTGTATCAAACGCTTTGTTGTAATCTACAAAAGCGAGGTATAGATCTATATTGTATTCTTGCGTTTTTTCAATGATATTTCGTATTGACTGTATATGATCTAGTGTGCTGTAATTTCTTCTAAAGCCCGCCTGTTCCGGAGTCTGGTATGAGTCAAATTTTGTTGTTAGTCTGTTCGAACAGACTAATTTGAATTTATGGACACATATTTTTGCATTGGGTAGGTGGTGGTCTTTATCTAGCTTCTGGAACCCCATGAATGCGCCGCTAATCATCTGCGACGAAGAGGAGCAATGTTGGTTAGCACCGGGAGCCAAGACTGGACTGCAGTAGCCCTAAATTTCTCAATGTGAGGTTTATATGACAGTGTTCTGTAGAATATCACTCCTAAATATTTTATTTATTTATTTAGAATAAGAATAACAACAGGATACAGTCCCAACTACAGTTATTCATACAAAAAAAAAACATTATTTTATATGAGAAGTGAAACAAATTAATGTAGATTATTAAACAATATAATGATTAAGATGTAAATTAAGGTTAAAAACAAGCCATCAATTTACGTCACAAAACAAAAACGGAGAACGCAAAAAATAACAAATGCAATAAATGATACAGAAAAAATAATTTGTATACAAACAACATTTTTGTTTATTTGCAAAGCAGTCTTAGTGCGCTCTTTAAAGATAATAATGAAATATTAAAGATGTCTATATCAGAAGAGACATCATCTACTGCGCGGCATAGTCTTCCAAGTAGTGAATTCTGTCCATAATTTGTACGATGACACGATATTTGTAGAATTGATTTATCTCTAGTTAAGTGTTGTGGAACTCGTATATTAAACAATCCTAACAATTCAGGACAATGTATTTCAGAATTAAACATTTTATAAACAAAAACCACTTCTTGCTGCTTTCTACGACATTCGAGGGATGGAGCACCGACAAGATTTAATCTTTCAGAATAACTAAATGCAGATTTGCAAATATTAATTTTAAATAAAATAAAATTGATCATTTTCTTTTGCACATCTTCTATTCTTGTTTTGTGACATTGTAATATGGTAACCACACAATACAGCAATACTCCAGTGTGGATCTTACTAACGAAGGGTAAAGCAGCAACAGCACATGCATATCTCTAAAATCATGGCAACTCCTAATTATAAAACCACACATTCTAATTGATCTAGCTATAATGGTGACTATATGTCTATTAAAACTTAAGTTGACAATAAATAAAATTCCTAAATCCGACACTTCGTAAATTCTGTCAGGAATAGTGTTATGCAAAATATAATTGTAGTGGGCAACGGTTTTTTTCCTATTAAATGAGATTATGTGATATTTTGAAATATTAAGTTCCATATCATTTAATTCACTCCACTTTTCAAGTTTATCAATATCATTTTGCACTCTTAAATGATCTTTGATATTTTGTACTCTAGCGTACAGTTTTACGTCATCTGCAAAGAAGAGGCATTTGCAATATTCAAAATCGGTTGCGATGTCATTTATAAATAATAGAAACAAATAAGGACCCAGGTGGGACCCCTGAGTTACACCAGAAGTACAGTGAAAGGGTCTGGATAAGTATCTTTTAATCCTTACTTGAGAGTGCCTACCCGATAAATAACTACGAAACCAACTTATGAGGGGATATCCAAATCCTAAGGACTGTAACTTACTAACTAGAATTGCATGATTGACTCTATCGAATGCCTTTCTGAAGTCTGTATATATGGCATCGACTTGAAAACCAGCTTCTAAGGACTCATGTAAATACTCACTAAATAAAGCAATGTTCGTGCAGGTTGATTTGCCCTTTGAGAATCCATGTTGTTGTGGAATAATTATATTTTGGGTTAGCGGAGAAAGTTTTGTTAAAAGTAGTTTCTCAAAATTTTTAGTTATAACATTAAGTCCTGATATAGGCCTATAATTCTCAACGTTGTTTCTATCTCCCGCTTTATATATTGGCGTTACAAAACTATTTTTCCAAAGATCAGGAAAATCTCCACTAATTAATGATAGATTAAACAAACGAGTAATAGGCAAGCTTAAGGTCCGATTACAACATTTTAGAACAACAGGATTAATCATATCAGGACCAAACCCCTTGTTAATATCGATAGACGATAACGCATGAAAAACCTCGTCTTCGGTAAAAGTTAATAAAGATAAGTAAAAATTTGAATTACCAGAAGAAAAAAGTGCAGGTTGATGATTATTTGTGTGCACTGTGTACACTGAGGCAAAGAAATCTGCAAATAAGTTTGCTATAGCATGACCATCAGTAGCATTTATACCATTAAATATCATTTTATTTGGAATCGCTGGTTTAATACGTTTCCCATTCACAAAACTCCAGGACTTCAGATTGTTATTCTTTAGGTTTTCTTTGGTATTGAAAAGTAATCTATTATAATCAGATTCAATGGATGCTTTACACAATCTACGACATTCCTTAAATAAGTTATAATTACGTGAGCGAGTTGCGATGTTATTCGTTTTATACGCTTTATACAACTTAGACTTTCGGTGTATCAGATTTATTGTTGCTTTGCTAAACCAAATCGGAAATGTATTTGTTAAATTATAATGTTTTGGTACATAAGCTTCAATTGCATGGAATATTATATCATAAAAACTACTGATCGACTCGTTTATATCTATGCAACACTAAATATAACAGACCAATTAACTATTTCGAAGTAATCATTTAATAAATCGTAATTAGCAGACTTAAAGTTATAATCCCAAGATATTTTATTGCGCAGACAATGTTCATCTTTATAATTGATATTTATTAGCAATGGAGGGTGGTGGCTGTCAATATTGGTAAGGGCAAAGTCGGAGGCTTCAATTGTAATATTCGAAACATTTGAAAAAAACAAATTTAAAACCACATTGTTTGCATTTAAAATATTATTCAGCTGTTTACAATTTAAATAATTATACGTGTCTACCAGCAAATCTGATTTTCCATTCGATTCACCCTTTGCTATAATTAATTCCTCATGTGACGAAATCCACGAGGACGGCAAATTGTAATCCCCCACAACGAAAACATGAGATGCAGGAAAGCGATCCGTTATGAACTCGACAGAGCGAACGTGAGATTCAAATTTGTCAATACCTGAATTTGGTGGTAGATAAACTACACCAAAAATAATCGAGAGTTTTTTATTTGGGCAAACTTCCACCCACACTTCTTCATTTCCAAGCATTGGTACTTCGATTAGCGAAGAACCAATATCTGAGTTGACTGCAGCAAGCACACCACCAAATCGTAGTTTATCACTTGAGCTCACAGACCTGTCGCAGCGATAAACGTTAAATTTGTTTATATCAAATAATTCTCCATCCGTGAATCCACAATGTAAGCCCGTTTCGGTTAACAGACCAATGTCGATCTCATGATTTAATAAATTTAAGTAAAAATCGATGGATTTTGTCGTAGTCCTCGAACATTTTGGTAGTACACAACACACGATTTACAAGGATTACAACGTAATTTTTCCGCACTATGAATTAATTTTTTTCTTCAGTGCCTGCCGGTACTTTTTCCACTATAGTTCGAAGTTTATTTATAAATCTAATAGTTTTGTTTGTCGCACCTTCCTCGATTAATTTATTTAACCGATTTTTTATCGTCTTGAAGTAATCCCTTTGCTTTTGAGTTTGATCCGCGGAAATCTTCACAGTTTTGTTACGCATTTTTGCTTTACTTTTAAGTACCTGTATAGCAGACATTTTGTTGTTAAGAATTACTTTCACCGGCCTCGTATTTCCCTTCTTGAATTTGCCCAGCATGTATACCTTTGCTGTTTCTACAACAATATTATCGAGTCCGACGTCAGTAAGTAACTCTCTCACAGTTTTGAATTCATCCTCAATGCTCTCCTCTGCAGCGGTTTTTGTAGACTCAGCCATATCATAAACAATAATGTTAGATTCCCGATGTAGACGATCCTGCATTTCTGCAATTAACTCTTCGGTGAAGTCTTGATTGGGTTCGCACTTTTGTCGATATGTACCAGATTTTAGTTTTTGTACTTCTTCCTGAAGCTGGATGACAATGCTTTTCAGCTGTTTGAACATATCCTTATCGGCTTTGCATGAGGGGCATGCATATGATAGCAGTCTACTTTCATCCTTGATGCAGTTTATCTCAGATCGCGACAGACCAGTACATACAGTGTGGATAGGCTTACTAAACGTATCACATATTATTTCATCGCTTTTCACTATGCTATGCTATTGTGAGTTGTTATGTGTTCCTGGAGATGAGATTTAGTTTCTGGTTTGCCTGTTGCTGAGACGGAAAGCAGTGTGTGGATTTGGGCGTAGATCCCATTTGGTAGAATGCGAATCCTTGACTCTCAGGTTTCTCGTTGGAATATCTTCAGCAGCTTGTAGGTCCTTGTTCTGACTGCAAGGATATGTAATTGGCATAGATGAATTTATTACAGGAAGTCGAGTAGTAGGTATACATTGAATATCAGTGGCACTAATACAGAACCCTGGGGTAGACCATCTACTGTTAGTGATTCTACTTTAATAAATTGATTGCTTAACAAAGTGTTCAGCAGAACTTAATTCAAGAATTTGGAAAATTCTGTCTGTAACAAAAGTTTTGAATTGTTTTGAAAACCTTGAGTTTATCCAGCTTACAACAGTTTTTGAATCAGAGTATCAGAACGTTTTCCTAATATCAATTTTGTGACTTGTCAGGTTCTATAGTTACTATAGTTCTCACTAAATTTTCAGCAAGAAGAGCAGCTTGTAATTCAATCCGTGATACAGTCATGGGTTTGAGCGATGTTACTCCAGATGTAGTTGTAACCAATGTCGTAAAATTGCGCTCAGATATGTTCACTCTAAAATATGCGGCATACCCTTTCTGCCTATCATCACAAAAAGAATGTAATTGCACATCCAGTATTCTGTTATTCAGGACATAACATCAAGGTAGGTAGATACCTTCAGAGCAGTTAACTTCTTCATGCCAACTATCCAAATTTTTCATTTATCAAATAATTTCGACGACATTTTTCATTTCAGTACAATTTTTTGAAGCAGAATTACCCCTTCTATCGTACAAGCGGCCAACATTTCAAGAGGGTTCTTTTATGGACATAAACATTCTTAAAACTTCTTTTTTCGTGGGCTCTGTGGGCTTTTGTGAAGCGGATTAGAATTTGTAATAATACGTTTATTAGTCCTTTCGAGGGACGTTACATTCAAATAAGATGTCTCGTACACCTTAGTAGTTTCACAAATTATTTGGCCTGCTTTTCCACTTAGCTATCTCAGTATGCACGAAACTCCTTTGAATACCCTAGCCGTGGTTACAAACGTCATTATTTGTCAAAAACAGGTAGCTGATCTGTACCTGTAGTGTCAGGTTGATACTGACTTCAAACATATGCATAAGAAGGGCCAATCTGCTTACACAAATATATTGACTTTAAAACATACAAAAATAATAAATAAAACCAAACGAAAATAGGATTATATCATAGAATGGTTGGCCATTTTTAAACATAAATGTAAAATGAGAATGCACAGCTTACGTGAGATATAGCTTGGAACTACTCGCATTTACAGTTCCACAATGTCAGGATAATTATATCTGCCGGAGAGATACATTTGAACAATATTAAAAATGCGCTCAAATAATTGTCCTTAAAATCACGAATATTAAAGTGTATCACAAGTACGGTCTTGTGGACAACTGCATGCAGAAGAACTCAGCGGAATTCACCTATATAAGCGCATTCCCTTAAGTTAGTGTGATCACTTTCTAGATATTAAGTTACCTAGAAATTGGGGTTTAACAACTGCAACGTACCCTTCGAGCTGAGCTTGGCTTGGATTGCGTAATTGACCCTGGACGGTGCGACGCATGGAAAATTTCCACACACGATGCATAGATATTACCCTGACTGCTAACTTTGGTGCCACGATAATGGCTGACGCCACGGCTTCAACAATGGATGCCACGCAACTACGTGACTGCTTTACTGTACTCACTTTGTATACTATTTATATGTCGCTGCTGGACACGCAAACACGGCTACCTACAAAATTGTACAGATTATTTTTTAAACAGTCCTATCAGCCAATAATAATGAGAAATAAATTCAAATCGACCAATAGCATCAAAATTACACTGACTATTTGCTAGTAGCTAATTACACTGACTATTTGCTAGTACCATCAAAATTACACTGACTATTTGCTAGTAGCAAATTACAGCGACTATTTTTTCACAAACCATTCAAATCGTTCTTCTGCTGTAACACAACTAGCTAAAAGTGGAGTAAGTGAGCAGGAGTTGTTAAAAATAACAGGACACTCATCTGGAAGCTCCATCAAACCCAATCTACAACTTGAACTGTTTAAAAAATAATCACGCCGAATTACATTCGTGGTAATATATTTTTTTATAATTTTAACTAGATTAGCACTCATCTTTGTTGCTATTAAGAAATCTCAGGAGTGGACGAAGTGAATCTAGTTAAAATTATCAAAAAATGATCACCACTTATGTAATTACTGTTGAAAACGTTAACACTGGTCTGCTTTCGCAAGCTGCTTCTATTTATTTCCGTGAATTACCCAACGAAGTTTCGTTCGAAAAGCCATTGGCGTATTTTTTTGGTCCGCATGAACGACTTTTCGAGCTATGGTTAGGTCGACATTATGTTAACTAGTTCATAATGTTAGACATTTTTTAGTTCTTGAACAGGAATATTCATTAAATGCTCCAATTTCCGTGACACCTTCTTGACGTTCACACTTCGTTGAGGTAGCTTAAGATTTAAGACAGTTTGGACATTGAATAGTTCGTAAGTATCATCATTGACGATATCATGAATCTTGAGAGTAACTTGCCTTGAAAATAATGCTTGTAGCTGCTGTAATTGGTCCAATAAATAGTGAGTAGATCCACTTCGTCTTCTGTTCCCACTTCATTTGCCAATTTGGTAATTTATTCGTCGAATAATCAATACGTTTCGTCATTTTTATTCTTGCCAACAATAGTAATTGATGCCACTCGATCCAAATTTTGAATCTACGTGTAGAATGCTCGCATCTTCTCCAGGACGTGTCGATGACGTTACTTGATCTTGGTAATAAATTTATATTTGAAATTAGTGATGGGCATAACCGGACAATTTTCATAACCGAATTATTTGCATTCGAATGATATTAATAACCGAATGATTATTTGAATAATCATTCGAATAAATTTTGGCTCTCGATTCGTTTCGATTTCCCCGGTTTGCCGGTTACTCGGATCAGCGTCATCTGCATCGGCATCGTAACTTGCAGATAGCAGAGGAACTCAGTTAATCGTTAATTATAATAATTGTATAAATGATTTTTATTTGATTTCTAAGGAGCTTGTGCAATAGGTAATTGTGGATATGAATAAAATATATCTGGATACACCTTTATTGTTTTCGATTGCTGGCGATTTATGATAATATAATAATAATTAATAATATATTGTTGTAGTTGTATGAGTTTTACGACTCGCTATTCTGCATTAGCTCGATTACTCCTACATTCTTCCGATCTATAACCAAAACATAATATGTACATTATGTGTTATGTATTGGAAATTAAGAGGTATTTATTAAGAAGTGTAGAAAGAAAGAAATATGCGGGACTGCTTGCTAATCGCAATAAAAAAACAGTGGTAAAACGTTTATGTTTATCGATCGGCCGGTTTAAGGCGGCAAACAATTGATTTATGTTCATATCATATGACGACGGATCGACCGCGAGCCTCAGCCGGCAAGGAAGCAAGGGAGAAAACTGTAGAGCGAGACTCCCAAATGGTGTTTTCAGTACCATCTGCCTTGCTTATGGTTATGAGTTATGAATGACGTATTATTTACAGGATTTCGATCACTCGCAGGTTGCTGAGATACGGCACGTAGTACGTATCAGGATGAGGTTATTTTTCATTCGAATGCTTGGAACGAAAACCGAGTTACACAGGTTATTTCAATAACCGGATAACCGGTTATTTTTTATTCGAATAAGCCCATCACTATTTGAAACGTACTCTCACTTGGTGGATGCAACAAGTGATGATGCTATGGCGGTCAAATTTTAAATGATGCTGCTAAATTTAATTATTGAAAGTCTATTGTTTACAAGCTTTTAAATATGGTTGGATAAAATTTTAGGATGAAATGAATAACTAATTTAATTCTTAAGATCTCCTGTAAAGAGCTATCAACATATCATTTGAGCATTTATGACGATTTGGTTCTTTAGTTTTGGCATTAGTTTCTTTATTTTCTTCAAGTGGGGATTGCTTGTTTTGTAACCAAGACGTAACTTCATAAGATACAGCTCTTTGGACACTTGCAAGAGATGAATTAGATACTTTTGATTTTCTGCTTTTTTCACGTTTATTTTCCAAAATGTGTTATTCTTCCAGTCATACCTGCCTTTCAATTAATGTCATCTCTCTTTAATCCTTTCTTGTTCTGATTCATTAATGCATTTCATTTTTTCTAGTTCAATTTCTGGATTCTGGGGCTACTTGAAGTTTTCTTTGTTGTGCTAGAAAGAATTCCGTCAGATTTTTTTAACATTTCATTTGAGTTTCTCGACGTTTTGATAGAATTATATTGAACTATTTCATTCTTGTTTTCTTTCAATAACTTGCTTGAGCTAGACTATGTGTATTGAACAAGATGCTTTCCTGGAATGGTTCTTGAAATGTTCTCAATGGATTTTCTGAACAAATTCGGCAATTGAAGTATTTTATTCTGATAAAGATCTGCTTATTGCACTACTGGAAAGCTAAAAAAGAAAAAAATGTATTAGCGCCCACTTTTAGTGTTAAGACAGCCGGCAAAGGAATTTTTATTTTTTGTGTGGCAAAAGATTTCCTAATCCAAATCAAAAGCGAGTACAACTTTTTATAACAATATAAAATTGTGCCACCTCTCACCTAAATGCGTTCACAACCCTGGCTCAAAACTCTCGGCAATTTATTACCATGGGGAAGAACCAAGCGATGGTTCTTAAGATTAATAATTTAATAATAATAAAACAAATGGAAAAAGGGCGCCAACTGTCAACCACGACAGCAATAAAACTAGTCTTAACAGTTCAAATAAAACTCGGCCACTTCGGCGCCGCCATCTCGGCGCGGGGTCAGCTCGGCGCCGGGACAACTCGGCGCGGAGCCATCTCGGCGCCATGCCAGCCAACTCGGCACTAGGCCGAATTAAAATTCGCAAACTACAGTGTGCACTGCGTAAGAAAATTATTATAAACAAATAATCAATAAAGTGATCGCCAACAAGCTGGCATCAAATGAAAAAAAAAATAGTTAGCATTTCTTGGAAAATCAAACACTGACGACCAGAGGTGGTTGCAAAGTGATTACAAAGGGGCCAAACAAAAGTTGTCACGTGACTTCCGTCATGAGTAATTTTTTTTTTAAATAATTACGAAACATGCATTTACTAGTCAAGATAGAGATACATTTTACGTAAAAAAGTTTTCTGGCTTTGAGATTGTTCAGTCAGCTAAAACTAACACACAATAAAAAATCTCATTGAAATCTTGCTTAATTTTCGAAAAATAGTACTTTTTGGATTTACACAATTTCGAAAAACGCCATTTTCTAACTAAGTAAAGTGCCTTTTATGTGAGAAATCTATCTTTAATGTTTATTTCCCAAATCAAAGAATTTTATTTTTAACAAGTTTTTTTATTATGAAATAAAAAACTTTGCAAAAATATGTTTTCCCATAGCAGTCTTTGTTAAAAGTAAAATTCTTTGATATGGAACCTAAACATAAAAGAAAATGTAAGAGATCAAAGTTGGACGAGGATTTTGAAATTTGGTATGCAGCTTAGATGTTAATTCTAAACAACTTTTCTTAATAACTTTTCGTCGTATTTCATACATAAAAGGCACGCTACTCTACAGTAAAATAGGTTTTTTGAAAACTTTTAAGGCATACTTGATTTTTCAAAACTGAAATGCTGTTAGAAATTCGCCTTTAAACAAGCAGGGCTGAACCCCAAAAAATAAAAATTTAAATCGAGAATTTTTTACCTTTAAAAGAGTCGTTTCACCTATCCGGGGACACACTGTATATACTTGGTGATTTTTAAGTTGATTCTTTCCTTTTGCCAGGATATAAAGCTAAAAAATAACCTTTTTTTCTCATTAGCCACTTTTTCGAAATATCAAAACTGAAGGAGGTACATGGTGTTAAGGTTTCAAATTAAAAACTAAACTTGGCGCAAAGGCGGCTGGACAATTTTATTTTTGTTTATCTCTGTTGTCAAGCAATGACCTCTCAACTAGTTTCGCATTGTAATTTTCTTAATGTTATTGCTACAATAATGGCTTATGTTTATGAAAATAATGAAGGAGTGAATATGCTGATTATTTACTGGGAGTGTCGTGAAAATGCCGCTGCCGCATCGCTCTGATACGCGGAACGTGTGTGTAGAAGCAAATGTTCAGCGCTGCTTGGTTAAAGGCGAATTTCTAACAGCATTTCAGTTTTGAAAAATCAAGTATGCCTTGGAAGTTTAAAAAAACCTATTTTATTTGAAATCGGCATTAAAGTACCTCGAAATCGTCATTAAAATACCAGAAATCGGCATTAAAGTAATCCATTGTTTTACGACTTTTTTGTAGGTGGTGAGGCGACAGATAAACGTCAACCGACGTCAACATAACCTACAAAAGTTGGTTAAAATGTTGTAATTTCACAATTTCTCAATTTCAAATAAAACATAGTGTACACCTCGGCACTGAAGTTCCTTTTTATCCTTCATGTGGCTTATTTGTCAAAGTTAAACTTCAGGGCCTTGGTATGCAAACTACTATTACTGTAGAGTAGCGTGCCTTTTATGTAGCAAATACGACAAAAAGTTATTAAAAAAAGTTGTTTAGAATCAACATCTAGGCTCCTATACCAAATTTCAAAATCTTCGGCCAACTTTGATCTCTCACATGTTCTTATATGTTTAGGTCCCATATCAAAGAATTTTACTTTTAACAAAGACTGCTATGAAAAAACAAATATTTTTAACAAAGTTTTTTATTTCATAATAAAAAAACTTTGTTAAAAATAAAATTCTTTGATTTGGGAAATAAACATTAAAGAAATATTTGCCACATAAAAGGCACTTTATTTAGTTAGAAAATGGCGTTTTTCGAAATTGTGTAAATCCAAAAAATGCTATTTTTCGGAAATTAAGCAAGATTTCCATGAGATTTTTAGTGTGTTAGTTTTAGCTGACTGAACAATCTCAAGGCCAGAAAACTTTTTTTCGTAAAATTAGTCTCTATTTTAACTAGTAAATGCATGTTTCGTACACGTGACAACTTTTGTTTGGCCCATTTGTAATCACTTTGCACGACCTCTGGTCGTCAGTGTTTGATTTTCCAAGAAATTCTAAATAGTTTTTTTTCATTTGATGCCAACTTGTTGGCGATCACTTTATTTATTATTTGTTTATAATAATTTTCTTACGTAGTTACTGTAGTTTGCGAATTTGAATTCGGGGCCGAGATGGCCTAGCGCCGAGTTGGCTGGGGCCGAGATGACTCTGCGCCGAGTTGTCCCGGCACCGAGCTGGCCCCGCGCCAAGATGGCGGCGCCGAGATGTCCTAGACCCACTCTAAGAGCAGGTATCGGTGGGTCTAATAAAACATATACCAGTAGTAGGTAAAAATTAACGAGGCTTTAATGGTCAAACTATGTGATTACAGTTGAATAAAGTCAACAAAATGAAAACCCATAGCGTTCTGGACCTATAAATAATAAACCAGGCCCATCAGTGCAAATGAACCTCTGGTTGAATGATATAATGCAGTTTAAAATGTATATAATGTTAAGGCGAGTATTTAGTAACTTGAAAATCGTCTTTCGCCACATCTAGGGATTGTTGAAAACGCCTAAATATGGGCAACAAAATGAACGGCTATTGCCTCTGGCAAGGGCCCTATTGTAGATTTGACCAGTGGAGATCGTTAAGCCTTTAATGACAAGTTAATCTGACAGCGTACATTATTACGAAAAGTTCGCTAAGAAAACAGAATACAAACTCATTCAACCGTAAATATAGGACAACGTGAAGTTATAACTGAGAATATCCCTTACGCATATTTGATTGAAAATTTTCCATAGCAACGGCGATTATTGATAATCGGAAATTTATTGAAACTTACCGGGAAATTTCCAGTTATGTCACTGTCATCAAAGCATTTAGGGACAAACAACAAAGTCAGTAGGGCGATAATGATTGTTGCTGTGGGCAACCAAAAGCGAGGCCTAAACAAACTTAAATGTTAATTAATTGTAGTTTTGACAAAAAATCTTAAAACGTTAATACTTAGATCCTAGTTTTATTATTATTTTTAACAAACATTTTTTCTTTGCTGTGCTTTTTTCATTCGTGATATTCTCTATCAAAATATAACACGTGCATAAAAAAATTCTTATGGAAATATTTGCAAAATGTGTTCCTCAGCTACTTTTTTTTAACAAAAGCATCCCTGCATGCCTTCAAGAAAAAATAGCTCCAGAACATTTTTCCAAATATTTCCAGAAAATTTTCAATCATTTGGTGTATTTCTACTGAAAATTGCATAATGTTTTATAATGGTCATATCATAATAGTTTTTGTTCTACATATCATATAAATTTAAAATGTATGCAATCTGAAAACAATATCATAAAATAATTCATTCACATAAATCAATGGCGTTATAAATTAAATATTTTATGCTATTTTCAGAATTAATACTCGTATACTATTTTTAGCTTTATTGCCACGTTGTAGTTAAAGAATAATTACTGATGAAGACCCAATAGTGCTAGTTGAAACGTTTACAACAACAAATTAAGCTTACTCGACGTGATGCTAAAACCCAAAAAACTATCAATTAACATTGAAGGTAAAAGGTGAATTAAATGACATGTATAAAAGAAATGCATGAGCATGATTATACTACATTCGAATTTTTGGTTTTTTGTATCGTTATTGTTATTTCTTTTTTTTTTGTTTACTTCTTGCTGATCTTATATGTTCAAGACGATTTTCTTTTATTTCATTATAATATTCTGCACGCACAACATTTATGTACATAAAGATACTATTCTTATTTGATCTTGTTTTTTGTCTCGTCTAAAACTCTGAGTAATCAATATTATGGTATATTTTAATAAATATTGAACAATTTATTGAAAACTAATAAAAAATCTTCTGCGCCGTACATAAATAGATACGCTTTGGATTTAAATTCTTATTTACAGTATATGTTGGATTTTAGCCACATGTAAAAACGTATATTTATTTCATTTTTAAATTCAAATTTTTAAAAATCTGAATTTCATCGTTTAAGATCCACGTCATGACCAATCACTATAAAATTTCATGTTTTTCTTATTTCCAAAAAAAAAATCACTGCGTAAAATAGTATTTGTTTTCCTGTGCCAATAATTTTTCTTGGAACCGTCGACTCCTGGACTCCTAAAGGTATTTATTTCTATTCAAGTTATATATAGAGATACAGTTGTCTAAAACAGCAAAATGATACCCAAGTGTGAGTTTCACTTGACGGCATTATTACCGGAACTTGTAGATCCGCGTAAAAAACGGAGTATGCCCATATGCAAATCTTTTATTAATCCTACAGTTTGATACATGTAATAATACGTATTTGTGCGATAGTGTTAGGTATTTTTGGTTTTTGTTCATTGCTCTGTGTGTCTCTCTATCTGTGTGTCTGTCTGTCTGTCTGTGAGCAGAATATCTCAAAAACGAAAAGAGATATGACGTTGAAACTTCATATATAAGTTTTGTGTACTATCTAAATGCGACAGCAAGCGTTTGAAGAGAATCGCATAACCGGAAGTAGGTGTTTATTCTTGTAATTTTTCAGTTTGTTTCGATTTTTTCAAAATCAGCTCCAACGATTTTTTTCAAACTTTACAATTTTAATGTGTATTGATGCGAGATAGGCGATTTTCAAGTTGAAAACCTTTGTTTTTATCGTTTGTATTTATTAACTGCTATTTTAAATAGAACACCCGGTATATTATTAAATTTTTGAATTCAGCTTAAAAATTTGTCTCTTCAATTAACTCTATTTTGTACGGTTTCTGCAGAAATTGTAATCTTAAAAAATTTTTTACATTCAAAAAATTAAATTTGTTTTACTAATTATAAGAAAACTGTAAAAGGAAGTTGTGTGCTTGTCACACCAGATTTTTTACTTAGCGATTGTTCTTTGTTACTCAATATGTTTTTTAATCAACCACGTGATTTAAAATATACATATGTTTAAACTTGATTTAAACACACATAAATTTTATTTTCTAAAATTTACGAAATCCAGTCGCACGTTTTTAGATGCAATCCTGATTTAATAGCAAGAAATTTTTAATGCCGCAATCACCAGTCTTCGCCTCATAATTGCCAAATTTAATATGTTTGAATTAGATTAAACATATATAAAATTCAGTCCAAATTTACGGAACATTATTCATAATTTAAAAGCCAGTGTTATTTCGCAATTAGACGAGTTAAAGACCAGGAAAATTGCAGATTTGCACCTCATGCACAAAACCGACCTACAGCGGCCGGTTCAACGGGCGACCTTCGCTCCAGCAGGAAATAAAACAGCTGAATTGCTACGTTGCTGTTTTGTAATTTTAAACGCTCTGTGCCAGTAAACTGTACATTGGAACTTTGAAATTGTTACTTAGTTAAGCATTCTTGTTATGTATAAATACACCGTTTATTTTCGTAATAAAACAATCTGCATTTAATGTTTGATTCATTCACTACCCCTTCTAAGCCATAATATTTATGGGGCATGAGGCTGTGCTTCAGGGGTTAGTGTTTCTACTGTCGTCCGTTCAAGTACCATTGACTACATTGGTTTAAAACGTAAACACAGTCTTGTTTACGTGCTTGACGGATAGAATCAGCGCAAAGTAACGGAATCCTGAAGCAGCCTCTCAGGCAATTCTGTTCATGGTTCTTCGAGCCGGATCTGTCTCCAACTAACAAAAAAACACATCCCGAGAAGAAGACAACATCTGCCAACCACCCAGTTCCCAGAAAATGGCTAACAACATGGAGGAATTCAACAAATTAGCTATCGCCCAAGAAGAGCTCGCGCAGAAGATAAAGCAAATATTATCTAACAGCAAAAAGGACCCTGCCAGCCGAAAAAACGAAGCCTACATCGCCAGTCGCAACAAAACGCTGGACGAACTTTAGAACACTGCAACTAAAAATCATGCAGAGATGGGGCAGCTAAGTATTCCAACTCATAATTATTTTAAAACAGGGTATTACGACCAAATTAAAGCCATATACGGCGAAGCAAAAGGTTACTTGCAGAGCTGTTCAAAATCAACGGAAATTTTCAACCCCTCCGTAAGCAGAACTCAAGAGGAAATGGTGGCCAACCCCGAGCAAAAGGTTCGTATCCGAAAACTGCAGATTCGGATTCAGAATTTCAAGCAAGCGATGGACGACGCCGAACTAACACAAGAATTAGGGAGGCCCGCCATCACGACAAGGGAATTAAGAGAGAAATGGGATCGTGTGGTCGAGATGGACGAAGAAGTTATGTCAAACGACATGGCTTCAGAACAAATGCACTTCAGTCCTGAATATACTACGTTGGAAGACAGGTATAGAAATTTAATTATTTTATTGCAAGGGCCGACAAGGAACGAGCAAGCAGCAGCCATCTCGCTTCCTCAAGTCAAAATTCCCATATACGAAAAAAATTATGAGGAATGGGCCACTTTCAAGGACCTGTTCACCAAATTAGTAGATGACAACCAGAATATGGACGATGTCATCAAGATGCAATATTTAAAGACGCATGTTAAGGGAGAGCCAAGCCGACTGATCCAGCATCTAGCTGTTACCCAAGCAAACTACAACACCGCCTGGAATCTGCTGCAACAAAAGTATCAAAATAATCGCCTTATTTTAACTAAATTGCTAGATACCATATTCGATCTGCCGGTCCTCTCCAAAGAGTCAGCCCAAGGGTTAAAAGATTGCACGACTCCATCAAGGAATGTGTGGAGGCAATCAAAAATTTAGGCATCTCCTCGGACAGTTGGGGTCCGTGGATTAACAGAGCTATCGCTCGAAAATGGGATCCTGAAACCAACAAATTATATGAGCAGTCGCTCCAATGTCCAAACGAAGTTCAGGATCACCAAAATTTAATGGCTTTCCTGCAAGTGCGGTTCCAATCCCTGGAATCCATCGATGGAGCTCGAAAGCCCACGCAGGAAAGACCACAGAAAAATTACGCTTCCGCATCCCTAAATTGCAAGCTGTGCCATGGAGATCATTACATCGACAACTGTAGTTAATTCCAGAGGCTACCTACCCATGAAAAACTAGAAGTAGTAAAAACCAATCGATTGTGCTATCGATGTTTGCGGCACGATTCAAATGTACCATGTCGTGCCTATTTTAATTGTAGGATCTGTCGCTTCCCGCATCATACACTGCTTCATAAGGCGCAGCCACCATCAAGGCCGCTCCCTGCCCAAAAGATGAGAACGTCAGCTCATGCAGCAGCTATGAAGACTTCCAACGCTCCAGAAAAGAAGCCGAAGTCGGACATCATCACCGCCAATTTAGGCGCACAGGAGAGCCAAGTTCTACTTGCCACAGCAATGGTTCAAGTAAGGGCAGCATCCGGGATGACTCATCTATTACGAGTATTAATAGATCCCGGGTCTCAGGGGTCATTTATCACGGAAGCATCAGCCGAATTATTGGCGTTACCCAGGACCAAAGTTCAAGCTGAAATCACAGGAATCGGGAACAGCGAGCCAAAAATTGCCAAATGGAAAATCCCAGGTTTGATCACACCTAGATTTTCAAGTAACTTTTCCCTACCTGTCAATTTACTAATACTTCCTAAACTTACCAAAGCCATGCCTTCATCCCCCATCCCAAACATAAATATAGATTCCTGGAGCAATATCTTCATCGCCGATCCAACCTTCAACCGACCCGGTCCTATAGATATAATTCTAGGCGCCGAAGAATATTCAAAAATAATTCTAGAAGGAATCACTAGAACAAAGGATGGCATCTTGGGACAAAATACCAAACTGGGTTGGGTATTATCTGGAACCATTGGAAGACAGCATAACGACCGCATTAAAGTCAACACCATGGTTGCCAAAATTGGAGAAGAATATCAGTTGCAGAAATTCTGGGACACAGAAGAAGTACCCACACAAAGAACACTTTCCCCAAAATATCAGGTACGTAAAAAGAAATTCACAGAATCAGTACAGGAAAGACCGCAGAAAATCGAAGCTTCCGAAACTCTTAATCATGGAGGTCACTACATCAAAAGCTGTGGTCAGTTCCGAAGTTCACCTACCAATGACAAGCAAACAATCCAGCAGGTGAAGAAAATATTAACAACCGATCCTACAGCGGAAGGACGAGCAATCGCAGCTGCCAATATAAAGAATGCGGAAGTTCAACATCATGTTATCATCGAATGTGAAAAGGTAGCATCTTCTCATCCACAAGAAAATCACCAAGTGCATGAAACCTCCGAAGTCCTCACTCACGAAATCCTCGTTCATGAAGTCCGCATCCACGAAGTTCCCATTCAGGAAGTTCCCATTCACAAAGTCGATGGACAGAAAGGAAAGGAAATTGCAGGCCACGAACAAATCGTTGAAACTCCTACAGCAGCTCCAAGCAGTGGATGCAGTCCAGAAATTGCAGGCCACGAAAAAATCGTTGGAACTCCTCCAGATGCTTCGACAGCAGCTCCTAGCGATGGATGGAGCCAAGAAGCTGCAGCAATAACTGCTGCTAGCAACAACACCTCCGAGCCCACTAAAAACTTGACACTCGGTAATGGACGGAGCCCAGAAGTTACAGCAATAACTGCAGAAAATGGAAAACCCTCCGACTCCATTAAAAACTTGACACCCGGTGGAAAGCGGCACCAAGACTTGTCGGCAGGGGATGCAGGAAAAGAAAAATCCGACACCAAACACTTCGCACCTAGCGATGGATGGAGTCAAGAAGTTGCAGCAGGAACTGCAGCAATCGGGAAACCCTCCGAGTTCAATAAACAATTAGCACCTAGTGGAGGGTGGCATCAAGAAATGGCATCAAGAGATGCAGCAAGCGAGCAAACCTCCGAGTTCGCTAAGCACTTAGCCCCTCGTAGAAGATGGAATCAAGAAGACGGCTTATTAAAGTCTGCGAGGGAATTTACCAAAAATACGCAATGTGGAATACCGATGCGGCATCTTCTAAAAAAGCTAACCCCGGCAAGAGTGATATTAATTATCGTACTCACTCATATAATATTCATCTCCAAAGGAAGAGGCAGCAGATGGACGTTGTCGGGATGTTCCAAACCAAGTGGTAACCTCTTCAACGACACGATAACACAAAAGCTCTTTTACAGAAATAGCAAAGGAGCCAGTGTTGCAGCAACCGAACCACTTCGAGGATTTACAACCCTCTCGGTTAGACCTGCAACATCATCTGAAGGAAGTAGCATGGAGAGCCATCCGACGTCGCTACTACCTATCCAGAGGAATAATCAACAGCGTCTAAAAGACGTGACATGGAAAACCATCCGCCATCATCCCTATCTATCCAGCGGGATCACCGGCAGCATATTGGGAGCCGCTATTTTAATAGGAGCCTTCTACTACATTCGGAAAAGGATGAACCGAAGAAACCTTAAATCAATACAACGCCAGTCAGCCGTAGAAGAATATCCTCTAAAAACCCTTAATGTGGAAGAAACAATATATAATTGCCAAATTTAATATGTTTGAATTAGATTAAACATACAGGGTGTTAATTAAGTACGTAGACAAACTTTAAGGGGTGATTCCTTGATCAATTCTAAGATAAAAAGTTCATACAAACATGGGGCCTAAACGGCTTCGTTTTCGAGATACAGGGTGTTGAAGTTTAAACAAAAACAGTTTTTTTCAAACATTTGGAAAACGGATAGAGGTATTCTAATGAAACTTGGTGTAGGTTAGTATTTTAGAAAGTGGCATTGTTCAGTCAAAATAAATTTAATTTATTTCCACCAGTGGCGTGTATCGGGGCGATCTCAGTTACATTATTTTAGAAAAATCTGATACGCCACTGTTTTGTAGAAAAAAGTTTTGTAGCTATTGTAAGATTGTGTTTTATTAAATAACATTTTTTAAAAGCTTTCTTAAACTGTATTTTGAAAACGAAGCCGTTTAGGTCCCATTAACGTCCAATGTACGAAATTGCTGTTACAGATTTTTCCATTTTTCTCGCAAAATGTTTATTCTATCAAAAAAATAAAAGATACATCTTTTGTATAGTTTCAATGGATAATGCTAAAAACTTGTCGTATTGACTAAAAAACAGTGGCGTACCAAATTTTTTTGAAATAAGGTAGCTGCGGTGGCCCCGATGCACGCCACTGGTGGAAATAAATTACATTTATTTTGACCAAACAATGCCACTTTATGAAATACTAATATACACCAAGTTTCATTACAATAACTCTAGGCATTTTCCAGATTTTTGAAAAAAAAGTAATTTTTGTTTAAATTTCAACACCCTGTATCTTGAAAAGGAAGCCGTTTAGGCCCCATGTTTGTATGAACTTTTTATCTTAGAATTGATCAAGGAATCGCCCCTTAAAGTTTGTCTACGTACTTAATTAACACCCTGTATATAAAATTCAATCCAAATTTACGGAACATTATTCATAATTTAAAAGCCAGTGTTATTTCGCAATTAGACGAGTTAAAGACCAGGAAAATTGCAGATTTGCACCTCATGCACAAAACCGACCTACAGCGGCCGGTTCAACGGGCGACCTTCGCTCCAGCAGGAAATAAAACAGCTGAATTGCTACGTTGCTGTTTTGTAATTTTAAACGCTCTGTGCCAGTAAACTGTACATTTGAACTTTGATATTGTTACTTAGTTAAGCATTCTTGTTATGTATAAATACACCGTTTATTTTCGTAATAAAACAATCTGCATTTAATGTTTGATTCATTCACTACCCCTTCTAAGCCATAATATTTATGGGGCATGAGGCTGTGCTCCAGGGGTTAGTGTTTCTACTGTCGTCCGTTCAAGTACCATTGACTACATTGGTTTAAAACACAGTCTTGTTTACGTGCTTGACGGATAGAATCAGCGCAAAGTAACGGAATCCTGAAGCAGCCTCTCAGGCAATTCTGTTCACATATCATAGTTTAAGTTTGTTTCAATTATCTAGACTGCATTCCCTAATTGTGTCTAATTTGTTTAATTAATTAATATTTATAAATGGGTCATATTCCCAAAATGACAAAAGCTAGGGAAAACAAGTCACAATTTCAAGTTTTTGTTTTAAATGTACAATGTTTAGCGTGACTTAGCTTGAAAGACAAGTAAAAGTGTAGAGCATAAAGCTCATTACCGCATTTTTCATGTAATCTCTAACTGCATAATGATCATAGTAGAATGGGTTGCCTATATACAACAACCTGTTTGAGTATTCAGTAATTCAGTTCTGTCAATTTCTGACTTATTTATAATGTTTTCCAGCACTTTAAAAGCTAGTAATTTTCTCGTAATTTATAAATAGTTTAAATCGTAACCTTAAGACGATTGCGCTCATCAAATTACTAAATTATATATAGAACACGATTTATTGCGTTTATTGAGTTTTGCGTTTTTAATTAATTTATTCATTATTATTTACACTTACTTACCAAAATTTAAAAGCGCAATTGTATTGCTACTATATTCTTCTATTTGCTCAATAAACGTAACTGTCTTCATATATTTTATTAACGTTGAAAAACTTGACACAATGATTTGCGATATTTCGTAAATTTCTTTATGTGCAAAAGTTACTAAATACTCGCCTTAAACTGAGTCGCTAAACTCAAAACGACGAACCAGAAGCCAATCAAATTATTAATAAAAGGTATTAAAATGTGGTTCAATAGTACATTGTGCGTTTGCTGCTTGCAAAAAACCAATCTCTGACTTAAACTTGAACAGCTATGAGCGTTTGTCGAGAGGCCTTCGATAAAACAAGCGCAATAAAAATAACCATTTGCAATGGCCCATTAAATAAAATTGTTATTCTTGCTGACCGCCTTAAAAACTAAAAAACTTCCCTTTGTACTATTCTTACCTACTACTCACAATTAAATTTTAAGTAAAACAAAATAAAACAAATGCCCAAACGTAGGTAACGATTGCAATCGGGTTTTCCCTGGGAATTTCTGGCGTTGCTATAACGAGATGCATGGAAAGGAAACAGGACTCGGACAAGTTGCCCATAGTAGTGCGCGGCAACTCAAGGGTTTCACTTAAGGTTTAGGCCTCTGTAAGGATAACTTGCTGGATGCGGAACAACTCTTCGAATTGCTAAGAGAAGGAATTAGAAAACCATGATTCGACAGCTATTAACCTCATTATGGGTGAAAACCTGGAAGATGAATATTTGAGGAAATGCGTGGAATTCAATTTTAATGGTACAACCAAACAATTTACCGTGGTCGACAATAAAAAGGTGAACAAAAAAGCACCGAAACTGATAAATGATGGAACCAAAAACTGGCCAAATCTAAAGGAAGGGACATAGAAAATTATTGTTAAGACCGGAGGGAAAAACTACGCAGACGTTCTCAGGGATATGAGACAGAATACAGACATGGTGAAACTGGGGTTCAAGTCAAGAATATAAGAAAAACAGCTCAATGCGACGTCTTACTGGAGATTAAAGGAGGTGAGGGAAAAGCGCTAGCGGTTAAGGGAGCTATAGAAACCAGTAGTAGTGAGAACAAGGTAGAAATTAAAAAAGACACTACGGTGGTGCATATTGGGGACATCGAAGCTGACATTGAAGAAGAAGAAATAGTGGAAGCAATCCTTAAAAGAGTTAGGGGAGCGGCGAAAGAAAATATTAAGATAATATCTTTAAGACCGAACCATAGCGGAAACAAAAACGCTACGGTTGCGATTAAAAGTATCCTGGCCAGAGAACTGAATAAAGATGGTTATATAACTATTGGATGGGTGCCCTGTAAAGTAAGAAGCAGAGTGAATATAATGAGATGCTACAAATGCCTGGAATTTGGTCACCGAACAGCGGCTTGCAGCGGTACGGATAGATCCGAACAGTGTATAAACTGCGGGAAAAAAGGACATAGAGCTAAGGAATGCAAAAACGAGAGATTCTGTACCAGTTGTAACGGTCCGGGACATAGGGCAGATAAACGAGATGTCCGCATTTTAGAAAATTAATAGAGGAGAGAGCTAAAACTACGTCTACGAAGATAGGGTACAGGAATCGTAGCCAATATGCGAGTTGTACAGATTAACGTCGGGAGGGCCTGGGCTGCACACGATGCAGTCCAAGCAGCTGCAGAACAGTGGAACACCGACATTATATTTTACCAGGAGCCAAATAAGACATTGGTGGCAAATAAACGACTAGTACACGATCTTAGGTTAGACGTGGCAATGTATGTAAGGAATAAAAAAGTTGGTATTCAAACACACTACGCAAAAAATGGATACATAAAAGTTGAATTTAAGGACTGGACAATATACAACTGCTATTTTTCACCTAATGCACCTCTTCAGGATTTTAAGACGTTTATCGACGAAATCATGGGAGATGTGAGGGACAGTAAAAGAGAAGCCTTAATTATCGGCGATTTAAATGCGAAGTCTACACTTTGGAACTTGCCCGTAGTAGATAGGAGAGGGGATTATATCGCGGAATGGATGGGATCGTTAAATATATCGGCTGTCAACGATGGAGTAAAGCCGACTTTCGTAAGAAGTAGTTCATCATTCATAGACATTACAATTGCTACGTCAAAACTGGCAAGCATCATAGCAGAGTGGGAAGTAGCAGAAGAAGAATCTCTGAGCCTACATAGGTCTATATGTTTTACGATCAAGGGTAACAAAGCTAGGGCGTCATCTAGATTCAAAGACACAGTAACGCTCAATAAAAGCATTTTTAGGGAAGCTCTCCTCACAATGATACAGAACCAAAATTTAAACCTCGGTAATGTTACAGAGATTATTAAATCAGTACAAGAATTTTCCAGCAGGAAGCTCGCAACAGGACTTAGGGCAAGACAGCCCTACTGGTGGAATGAGGAAATAGCGGACAAGCGTCAGGAATGCAATAGAATTCGTAGGAGGCTGACAAGAGCGAGAGGGCGTGGAACTGACATAGTTTGGCTGGATAATCTTGAAGAGCAATATAGGATCTCAAAAAAAGAATATAAAACTACTATAAACAGATCTAAGAAATCACACTGGAAGATCGTTTGCGACAAGCTCGACAATGATATCTGGGGCGAAGGCTACCAAATAGTTACAAGACATCTTAAAAACCCACGTAGTCCTTATGATATCGATAAGGATATAATGAAAATCCTGGAAGAACTTTTTCCCATGAGAGAAGACATTCGGATAGACAGGCACAGAGTACAAGAAAGGACACCGTTTAGCAGGGAGGAACTGACCGGGGCAGCAGATAAATTAAGGACAAAGAGAGCACCGGGGCCGGATAGGATTACAGCTAAAGCAGTAAAAGAAATGGTCCAATCCATTCCAGACAGTGTGCTAGAGATAATGAACAACCTCTTAGAAGGTCAAAGTTTTCCGAACATGTGGAAAAAAATCTACGGTATGTCTCATTCCAAAAGGCACTATACAACAGGATGGTACGAGAAAGTATAGACCAATATGCTTATTGGATACTATGGGCAAATTATATGAAACCATGGTCAAGCACAGGTTGGAAGCCGAACTAGAAGCCAAAAACGGCATCTCAGATTTTCAATTTGGTTTCAGAAGCAAACGATCTACCATTAATGCCATTGAACGAGTGGTTGCGTTGGCTACCGATAGCAGAATGAAATGGGGAGCCATAATCTTAATTGATATTAAAAATGCATTTAACACAGCGACCTGGAGCAAAAATCATTAATAGGCTGACGGAGATAGATATCAGTGAATATTTGGTCAACGTGATAGATAGTTACCTAAATGATAGAGTGATTTCCAAAGGCAAGGCGACGATGCATGTGACGCAGGGGGTGCCACAGGGCTCTGTTTTGGGTCCAACATTGTGGAATGTCCTCTATGATACTGTATTACAGTTACCAATTCCCGAGGGCTGCGCTACAACAGCATATGCGGACGACTTGGCCCTTACTGTAACGGCCACGGACGAGGAATCCCTGATGGTTGATGCAAACGAATCTCTAGAGGCCATTGAAAAATGGATGAAAAATAACGGCCTTACAATGGCAACTAATAAAACAGAGGCGGTAATTATACATATGGATACGGTGCAAATTCCGGAAAACTGACTACTTTATGACCCAATTTCTTACAGGCCACGGGTCATTTAAAACATATACCCACCGAATCGGTAAATCAGAAACGGAGAATTGCATATACTGCGGTCAAATTGATACAGCGGAGCATACGGTGATGACTTGTGATAAGTGGCACATAATTGAGACAATGACACAAACACTAGAAAACTGGAGAAAAATACATCAATTTATAAGAACCGTTATGAGTAAAAAAGAGGCTGAGCAACGTAGACTCCAGGGCCTTTAGCGAAGAAATCAGAGAATGTATGAAAGCTACTGATAGTTGGAACTGAGTTACCTGACTGCCAGATGCACCTGATGTATGGTACACACAACCTTTGCGGGTGCCTTATACGTGGCAAAATGGGGGAGTTTTAGCAGGTGCACGCCAACACGTATGGGCGTATTGGTGTCTTAAGAAGATTTCTCCTCCGAAAAAAAGGCCTCTGTAAAACGGGTACCAAGGAAAGCAATCCACAACAGCATGCGACGACCCAAGTAATCCACTCAGACGTAAACAACTAGCAGGAGCGGTTCATGTAGCAGATAATCATATTCAAAATGATTGCCAGAACACGTTTTAGCCAAACGGGCCTGGAAAGCGAATAGCCTCATTAGTAACGTTTCAAAATCTGCGATATCTTCGCAGGACTCGATAGTTTATGAAGAAAGCATGGGGTCAAATCCCAAAAGAGCCCCATAGCACAAACTTAATCGATTTCACTCGCCAGACGGACGAAGGTACATCCATCCATAATAAGGCCAGTAATAAAAGAAACAGGTATAAAGTTAAAAGAAGGTTTTTAGCCGCAAATGACATAATCAAAATGAGTCGTTAGATTCACAACAGTGTATATTATTTCAGTATGGAAACTAAATCTTTACAAAGGCAGTCAGCGAAATAGTCTCCTGACTAATGAGGAAAATATTTTATCTATTTTCGTGAGAGAAAGTTTACCTCTTTTGGGTTATGAAATAAAGTTCATTTCCACATTAGTGAGAAATTACTTCAAGTAAAATATTTTAAATTTATTTATTCTTTTAGGCAAGGGCAAGGGCAAACGCATAATTTCCTTACTCCTGTGTTTTTTTCCACTTGCCATTGAAAAAGCTATTATTAGACTGAAATAAATAAATATGGAAACCAGATGTTGAAAAAACACTCATGAAAATTTTATTAGGAGGCTGGAAACCAACCTTTTTCTATGCGAGGATGACGAACAGGAAGTAATACGAGAACAGGAAAAGCAGTTTTTGCCGTGTAATAAACGATTCCTTTAATTATACTACTCTGAAAAAAATATAATTCGTCACTCATAGCCAGAGTTGGGCAAATTACTTTAAAAAGTAATTAATTACCAATTACCGCCCAATGAACTAATTGAATTACCAGATTTTAAATTATTCAAATAAAATAGCATTCAATTATCAGTTACTTGGTAAAAGTAACTGCACAACATATATTACTTTTTCAATTACCTTCACTAGAAACTTTTGTCGTATTTGTATTAGTAGTATTTAGATAACCATATACCAATACATCGTTTTGAAGAAGCAAATTGAAATAAATAAATAATTATTATGAACCAATATTGTATAATGATGTTATTCGTTATCAATATTGTTGAAGAAACAATTAAATTATATTTTCACTGTACCTTACTTTGTAATCTGTACTTATCGCAGGCATATTTTTTGCTTCTTACACCATAATTATTAGTAAGCTACAATCCTACATTCTGCACAGCCTATACTACACAAGACACAACATATTTGTATCTCATCTACATACTTAAGAACCTGCATCAAATTACCACATGTAATTAAAATACTTGTAAAGCAATTTAAATACTTTAGAGTAATTTAATCTCTCAATATTAATTGGGTCATTGAATGTAGTAATTAATTACTTTCAAAAAGTAGTTGCCAATTTCTTTTTATCAAAAATGGCAATTACCAATTACAATTGCCGTATTTTGAAAAGTAAGACAAATCAACAAAAACGAATTTAATTAGTAATTTAATTACAAAGAAATTAATTACTGCCCAGCTCTGCTCATAGCACATGCTATTTAGAATGTTGTTGAGAAACATGTTTATTCATATCATAAATAATTGGTGACGTAGGAAAAAATCCAGTGCAATGCACAGAAAAGTTGACTTTTTGCAACGCATACACAAACGCGATATGTGAGTGTTGTCCGAGAGATATAAAATGAAGCTAGTATTTTGCGCTACCAACATATTTACTTGTTTTCGGGCTCATTTTCTGCTACAAAAAGGTAAAGTTGCCTTGTCCTTGTGGATTGGAATGACAACAACAAAAGAACATGTCCGTTATAAATACCTATAACGTTCCTTGGGCTGTTATAGAAAATTATTTTGTATTTGGTTACTATGGAAACAACAATCACACACTTATTTTAGCAAACAGTATTTTTATACTATTTAATGGTATTATTCTTTTTATAAGTTGATAGCTAAAATGTTATACGCGACTCGATCACTAAGTGCCTTATTGGAAGAAGCCTGGCTTCGTATTTCTATCTTTTTCTCTGCCTATTCTAAGGCACTTACCGATCTTGTAATATACTATTCCACAAAATTTTTGTCAAGTGTCATTTCATAATTTATAACTAATGAGTAGCTTCTTTTGACTAGGTTTGAAGTACATTCCGGGAAAAAAACTAAATTTGAGAGTACTACACTCGGGAAATGTTTATAAATGTTTACATTGATAGTTGCATTAGTTTAGTGAACAGGTAATAGACTAGATTATCAGTCTGCCAACATAATTCTTACCAACAAAATTTAACATTTTGAATTATTTATGATTACTGATTTTCTACTTTAATTTAAACGGTTTCAGAAAAAATATACACAATACGCCAGTTATCGAACTTGAACCTGACGGGCTCGTAATACAGCCACCTTGTCTTGTAAAGCGTCACTTTGCTAACTTATTATGTAGTAGGTATACTATTTCCAATTATTTTGCTTCCAGGATTGTAGTTTACCGCATTATTTTGAAATATCAACTTTGTCGTCCTAAGTGTACCTTGATTTGTTATCGAACCCTCTTTAATTATTGAATTTGGCGTTTACTAGTTCATATTAAATCCACCACGGTTCTTTCGTCAACTACAGCGAGGCATTTTTGTTACCACTCAATGCGATTGACACCGAATGTTTGGCGAAACTAATTATTTGCAATACTCAAAATTTTCAGTAATTACCAGTCATTAATCTATTCATATTATTGGTTTACGTTTAACTTTCACTAAAGAAATATTGTAATGAGGTGATGAATGCAGTGGTAGAAACAAAAAGCGAGGCAGTGCTTAATTTAGTTTAATGACTGAGTCACTTCGAAACGAAATCCATTGCAATGGACTTTCACTAGACGTACTCTACTTTATCCTTTTGGTTAGGCTACAGCTTGTATGTTTTCTTTTTATATTGTTGCCTATTTGTTCCGAATGTTGGCGACCAGTATGGCTGTCTTAACTTTATTGTAGTGGTGAGGGAGAACCATTTTCTTAAGTTCTGCAGCCATGAAATCTTCCTTCCTGGACCTTTTTTTCCATATACTTTGCGCGGTAGTATAAGTATAGGCCATAATGTTGCTCGTTCCTCATAACGTGGCCCAGATATTCGAGCTTGCGCCTTTTTACATTAAAAAGTATTTCGCATTTTTTTCCATTCTGCGTAATACCTCTACGTTGGTAATACGATCCACCTAGGAGATTCTCAATAATCGCCGGTAGCGCCACATTTCGAATGCCTCGGGTCTTTTCATAGATCTCTCAGTCAATGTCCAGGATTCAACCCCGTAAAGGAGGACTGAAAACACGTAGCATCGTAGTAGACGAGTCTTAATTTTTAGTGATAAGTCACGGCTTTTGGAGACGTTCTTCATCTTGGTGAATGCAGTTCTGGCTTCCTCAATGCGCTGTTTTATCTCAACTGCGTGGTGCCACTGGTAATTCATGTTTCTGCCCAGGTAAGTATAGCTATTAACTTTGGTATCGGTTGTTGATCAACTAGTAGAAATTGTCCAAGTGGTGTTTGGTTTTTACTGACAACCATATATTTGGTTTTTTTAATAATTATGAAATAAGGGTTTGCAGGCTGTTAAGATTGTATCATCCGCATATCTTACATTATTCAGTCGTTCTCCATTCACAAGGATTCCCTCATCAGCATCTTCCAATGCTGTTTTAATTATTTCTTCCGAATAGATATTAAAAAGCAAGGGGGACAGTACACAGTCCTGGCGCACACCTCGTTTTATTATAATTTCTTCTGTGCATTGATTGTCTATTTTGATGTCAGTTGTTTGATTATAGTATATTTTATTTATAATTCTGAGGTCCTTGTCATCTCAACCAACAGATTTCAGTAACGAAAATAACTTACAATGTTTAACTCTATCGAAGGCTTTCTGGTAGTCGATTAGCCCTATATACAGGGTGTTTAAAAATTACGTTCGGATATTTTACCCACTTATACATCTCATCAATACAAACAAAAAAGTATTAATAAACATGGGTATGGAAACCCTTCGTTTCCGAGATACAGAGTGTTAAAGTTTAAAAAAAAATTACCGGTCGCTCCTGGAATAAATAATTTAAATCTAAGTACGCCAAAACATGATTCTTAGTAGCACCAATAAACCTTAAAAGTTTCACTAAAATCGGCTGATGGGTTTTTGAAATATTGGAGCATTCTAGTTTTTGTCATAATAGGTTCAGAGACGTGCAAAAACATGGGCTTCATTTTTTCTTGAAAACGAAGCGAGATACGAAAAAAAGTTGCATTTTTAGTTGCTTTATTAAAAATACATATTGAAACTGCAAAAAATCTATTGGGCGTTATTTTTTTTGTGAAAAAACCTAATCGACATGCCCCATATGGGCACGTCTCTGGAAGTACTTGATCAACTGTAATATGTCCAAAAGATACCCATAAAGTTATAAACAATAAAAACGTATTTTTTTTTAAACTTTAACACCATGTGTCTCGGAAATGAAGCGTTTCCGGACCCATGTTTATCAGGACTTTTTTGTTTGAATTGATGAGATCTATAAGTGGGTAAAATATCCGAACGTATTTTTTAAACACCCTGTATATGTCAGAATTGACGTCCCTGCAACGTTGGAACAAAACTTGAACAGCGAGAAGAGCTTCTCAACCAGCTTTGTGGAATTTTACCAGAATCATAGACGTTATTAAATATGGAGGTAAGCCATTTTATGCCTGCATCGTTCATGATCTTAAGAAACTCTGCATATAAGTTGTTCGGTCCTGTTTCCTTACCATCGTTCATGCTCTTTATCGCATTTCTCACCTCGTCAACTATGTTTTTAAAAGGAAAAACTTAAATATATAGGAAAACCAATTGTATAGAAACGTATTAACAAAATTCAAATGAGAAAAAATATTAATTACATTTAATGATGATAGTAATTTGTAAGAAATATATACTAATGACTTAGGAGAAGTCGTGCAGAGAGAAGTATTAAAAATTTCTTTTAAGTTCTTTTTATTCACCTTTGATAGAAAAACTGAAAAAATATATGTAGCATTTTGAATCCTTATAGACTACCTTCATTACAAGCAGGTAGTTGCGTCACTGCTTCTAACATGCTAAATATTTGCAGGTGCTAATGTGACCTAAAATGCACCTTGGTATAGCTGTTTCTCAAAACTAAAATATTTCTGTAATACAGTTACTTTCAGGTAAATATGCACCTCATTTATTCATAAAAAGTCTGGCAGAGACTCTTCGTATTTGTACAGTAAAATGCTTGGGTATCGATGTAAGATTACAATTAGAGTTATTTTTTTTTAAAACTCGATTAAGAAGATTTTTACGTCGCACGTAATATAAACGAATAATAACACTGTTGCCTTTCATTGTAAAATGTATATACAGGTTTCTGATCATTTTTACTAAAATAGTTTACTTTTATAAATGGGGTCTGGCTAAATCTATTTAAAGCGTATGTTAAATATTGTCTCTGTTACCAATTAATAATACGCAGTAGCTGAATTGGTTGTTTTCAATACAGTAATATTGTTTACTGGTTCAAAATAGTTTTTAATTAAAGCTGACCAGTCGAAGTTCATAGGAATTATTTAACCAGTTAAACTGGCTACTCGATTAAACTGATTAGGTAACTGAAATGTTCTTTTCGGAACTCCGATATAAACTTTAAAGCTGATCAGATTGTTTGATAGTGATTATTTATCAAACCGCTTGGGCTTGTGAATTCTATAGAGTCAAAAGCAAAGATGGTAAGATAATAATTACAAATTCTCGGAACAGCTCCTTGACGCAAATACTTGATATCGTAGCATTTTATCAACTCTTTCAACACTTCCCAATTATTGGTATTTTATTGCAAAATATTTGACAAGAACTGTAATCCACATTTAATGTTTGTAATGTTTAAGCACTACATGTTAAACAAATTAACATTTTCCTAGAAGCTTTGGCAGCGAATGAACAACCCTTTCGCATGAGAATTCAACCAAGCTGCATACTCGTATTTTAAATTTAGCAATAAACAACATAAGTATTCCTGATCATAATTTAATTTTGCATACATTTTTAATTAGTCAAATAAATTAGGACCCTCTTTTTTCTGCTGAAAACGTAAATAGTAAATTGGATCCCTCTTATGACCTATTTTAAAACTGTTTTGAAAAAGCCTACCCCGTAACACCACAAATCTAAATAGCGTCTCTCAAAATAAATCGATCACAAAAGGAATATAACAAACCTGTAAAACTAAAAGTGAGTAGTGTAGCTAAGCGGGTTCTGGCGCACTTTTGACCTTGAACTTTTTCAAGGTCACGGGCGTGGTCACGGGCGAGGCCAGTGGTCTAGCCGGGGGCAATGACCTTGACCTCAAATAGGTCACGTGCCACTTCCGGTTCCCACGATGAATTTTTGGGGCTAAAAGTGTATTTTGAAATTTTGCAAGTTTCCCACGATAAATTTTGAGACTAAAAGTCTAATTTTAAAATTTTGACAAGATTCTCACGATGAATTTTCGGGCTAAAATTCTAATTTAATTCCTACGCTTATCAAAAAATATTTCCCAGGCTCAAGAGGATGTGTGTCATCGACTGGGAATGCAAACTTGTCCAGACTTTCAGATGTAGATGTCTAGCCGAATGTTATTGTCTACCAATTGAACAATGAAGCCCATTGTTTTAACATCTGCACGACTGCAAAAAATAATTGAACAATGAAGTCATTGTTGTCTGGGGAATTTTTACTGATGTAGTTAATAGCCTCCATTATCAGATAAACCGGATGTTATTGTCTAGGGATTCAAACCTATCCAGACTTGTATGAAAATGTGTAAGGCTGGTAAAAATTGAACAATGAAGTTATCGTTGTCTGGAAATTTTTGCTGATGTATGAAAATGTGCAAGGCTGGTAAAAACTGAACAGTGAAGTAATTGTTGTCTGGAAATTTTTGCTGATGTATAAAATTATTACAAATATATTATGCATCACAGGCCAACCTGACATGTTCCTGTTACAGTTTTATAAGCACAACGATGCAATAAAACAACAATATAAATATACTTGTATTTATTTTGTCTAAAACATACATGTATAAAATTATTACAAATATATATTATACATCAGCCAATTATTACGCTAGAGATGGTGTTGTCATCTCTGTCTAGGAGATCTCCTCGAATACAAGTTTCGTGCTGCTTCCACACTTGCCACTCGAAATGATATAGTAGCGACGTTCTCCTAATTGTTGCAGGTCAGCATCTGTTAGGCAATCGTAGCGTGCCGGTAAAATGAATCTGAGGTTGTCCAATTCTACTGCCACTTTATTGCCGTATTTAGTCGGACACCGATACACATTTATTATTAGATATTTTTCGTCAATCTTCAAATCTCGTACATTTCCCCACTCTTGTAACCTCATTTAAGTTGCCAAGTTTCTGGTTGAAATTTGCCATGTTTTTTTTTTGAGGAAGACAGAGCGCGTACAAGAAAATGATACTAATGCTGCAACACACCAGGTTTATATAGCACCGGTAAAAATTAAGTGATGAGTCATCACAACATGTGGTAATTTAAACAATATTTTTAGCATCAATCCAGCTATTGTGCTGATTTGAAAACCCAACCCATTTTACAAAAACCTTGTTACGTTTTCGTTTTACTACACGTTCAACGAGATGTATGTCTGGATATTTAACTCTTTGAAGCTCGAGATCGTAGAAACATCCTCGAATAGAGCGATGGGAAGCATCTTTTAGTAGATAGGTATTAGGATTGATTAATTTAACTTGATCGATTGTGAATATTTTATTAGTCCAGTTGGTCGTATATGCTTTAACGAATATTGTTCGATATTTACTAATTCGCACAGCATCGCCAACCTTAAATTTTACATTACTTAAATCTTTAATTTTTATGTGATTATAGGCTTGATTGAGAATTTCCTTCTCATTACTCTTATTCACATCAACAGGTTTTTTACCAATTGCACTACGTTTTTTTGTGATTGTAGGTGTGATTGACTTGAGACAATAAACAAAGTCTTTTGTAAGAACCCTGCAAACTAAACATCTTCCACATAATAGATTTAAGTGTACGATTTACTCTCTAGCTGTCTACCTGTCTACCTGTTTAGCTGTCTACCTGTCTACCTGTCTAATTGTCTGTCTGTATGTCTGCTTGTCTACCAGTTCAACTGTCTGTTTACCTGTCCGCCTGTCTAACAGTCTCCCTACGTGCTAGTGTAGCCTACAATGCTATATGGGTGACCTTGAGATGGTAGTTGAAACAGGGTAGTCGAATAACAGCGCTGCCCCCTTTCTTACCTATATGAAGGCCAAGGACCGGAATATGAACCGCTTCTCCAACCAACGGCTTCACCATTTTGCGCTTTTCTGATATTTTTCTCAAGCCATTTAAAAATATCTGTATGGTGGCGTACAACGCTAGGCTGAAGTATATAAGTTATATGGTTAGTATTTAAATATTCGAACACGTCTTCTATAAACTTGCTGTGAGCATAATAAGCAGCCTCAAAGACTGCATCATGAAAAAAATATGGATATTGCTGTTGCTCGTCAGTTGCAAATTCTATTCGAGAGCCAGATGATATTGTTTCAATAAGAAAATGCTGCTCGTGGGAAGTAATGCTGTGTAGCGATAATTTTGAAAGGACTAAATCAAGATCTGCTTCGGTATTAATTTTTAACTCCCCTATTCTTACTTCGTTAATAATTTCCCTAATACCATTAAAGGCAGCTAACATAGTTTTTAAAATTTCATTTACGATAGCTGTTTCAAAACTTTTAAAGTGCGTAGCCCAAATAAGAGTTTTGCTAGGTATAGCAATACCAATTTTCTGTAATATATACTTCAAAGTTTGCAAGTCGTTACGTCCTATAGCATTACGTACATAGAAATTATAGATTTCTTTATTTTTAACATACAGATCTTTGTTCAACCACAGTATATTTGAATTTGACGGTAACATTTTGCAGACTGAGATATCCTATACTTTTATCTTTTGTCTTTATAGCACATGCTCCTCTCCAGCTGCGAGAAATGACGTCACCGCTCGAAGCGTGAGAGGGAGCTGGTGTTTATAATGTGCTTGGTGGGCAGTAGCCCCAAGGCAAAGTGTCAGTATACATACAGTTTACTATACTTTTGTCGTCATGAGGGTCTACAGCCTTTTTTCTTTGTTTTAAAGAAAATACGTTGTGAGTTTTTGATCTAATTGTTCTCTGATCGCAAAATACTGTTTCGTTATGAAAAAGACAGTCTTTGTAATCGTCAAATGTAATTCTATTCATTTAGGTAAGAAAGGGGGGCAGCGCTGCTATTCGACTACCCTGTTTCAACTACCACCTCAAGATCACCCATATAGCCTTGCAGGCTACACTAGCAGGTAAGAAAACTGTTAGACAGATAGACAGCTAGACAAGTAGACAGACAGACAGGCAGACAGACAGACAGACAGACAGACAAACAGACATACAAACAGGCAGACAGACAGACAGACAGACAGACAGACAGACAGACAGACAGGCAGGCAGGCAGATAGGCAGGCAGGCAAGCAATCAGACAGACAGACAGATAGACAGACAGACAGACGGACAGACAGACAGACGGACGGGAAGGCAGGCAGACAGACAAACAGGCAGGCAGGCAGCCTATCTGTATCTTGGACAAAGAGCAATATTCCCAGACTCCTGTGTTGTTGGGCTCGGCATTCTCCTCGTCCAACAATATTCAACGCCTGCCTGCCTGTCTGTCTGTCTGTCTGTCTGTCTGTCTGTCTGTCTGTCTGCCTGTCTGTCTGTCTGTCTGTCTGCCTGTCTAGCTGTGTACCTGTCTACCTGTCTACCTGTCTACCTGTCTAACAGTCTCCTTACCTGCTAGTGTAGCCTGCAAGGCTATATGGGTGGCCTTGAGATGGTAGTTGAAACAGGGTAGTTGAATAGCAGCGCTGCCCCCCTTGCTTACCTATATGAAAGCATACAATTTTGCATGTAGACCAACAAATTCGGTAATTATTTTGCCACACATTTCGTCCTTTATTAGACCTATTACTTTTTTATTAACTTGTGGAAGGTTATATAGATTGCTCGGGGGATAATCACTTGTATCAAATTTGTGAATATCTTCTCTAATAAAATCGTATATATTTGGAAAAATAAAGTGATATATGAGACTATCAGTGTCTGTCTACAGCAGTTTTGCTTGATTACCCATCTTTTGTTTAATATATTTATAATGAAAATCGTATATTAAAATTTTTGAAATATCTAAAATTGAAATCGAACGTATATTGGCTTATTATAAACTATTTCCAACTGATCTAATTCTATAAGTACCAAGTCTTTATCTAAAATAGTACAGCTGTAAAAATTTGGTTTTGATATGTATGCACTGGCTCCGTACCTTCCTTCCCATTTAGAAAGTAATTTTATTGTTTTGTATTTTCTAACATTTTCCATAGCTTTTCCAAATACAGCGTTATTCATAAGTTTATAAAAATCTTTTTCAACATTAGCTTTGGCGGCTTGTCTTAATGTTGTATTTAAATCTATGTACGGTTTAAGCCAAGCTGATTGATTAAATTTTAATATTCTATGGATTTTTACAATTTTCAGCCCTAAACTTACAGCTTGCTGCAGATTGCGGTAATGTATTACGTAGATTTGTTTTTAAATAATGTGGTTGTCAATTTTGATTGCTTGGATGTTGGAGGTGTATAATAGTCAGAACATAGAGGCAAATCTTTGTGAAGTTCAAATAAATGTTGAGGATATTCTAAATCGAGTTCATAAATATAGCCTGCTTCAGAATTTTCCGGAGTATTTAAATGATCAATACCATGAGGTAGATATTCAGACATCCCGGCTGCGTACATGTTATTAATATCTAATTACAAGATATATCATTCAAGATCGGCTTCTACAAATTTTTCACTCATATATCGATTATTAGCTTTAGCGTATCGATTCGAACAATGTGCTAACCCTCCTCTAATACCCCTCTATGAATAACAGTTGATCTACATCTGTCAGCAGCTCAAGTTTAACTTTAGTAGTTTTTAACATTGCTTGAAATGCCAATCCTGATGCTGTGTAAAAATGCAGAGCATCTAATCCATACGTTTTTATACAATTTGTAGCAGTACATATCGTAGCTTCTACAGGAATATCGTTCAATATTAATTAATCCTAATAGATAGGCAACTTTAAGCGCAAGACCAGTAGGAGGGGTTGCCTACCCTTTTTGAAATTTAATTTAGAAGGCCCATGGTTACGTTAATAAAAGAACAATAAATAACAAAAATTATTACTTCCTGTTTAATTGAGAAAGCAAAAGGGCGCTTCTCTATGCAGAAGCGAAGCAAATTGAAAATCCTAGCTTAGAAAGGATACAAGCAGACAATAGTAAGCCTTTATTTAACTCATACAGCATAGTATTAAAACATAATAATTTTTCAGGCAGATAGGATAAATTCCACAAATATTTTCTTTCTGAAAAGGGCAGTTATTATATAACTGGTAGGTAGACGGCAAACTAATACATACAAATCGTAATAGAGGGTTTTCCTTGATTCAGCTCTTAGTGTCACCTCTTTGACCACCAGCTCTTAGGGCTTCCTCTTCGACTACCAGCTCGTCGGTCTTTTTCATTTGACGCCAGTTCTGGTCAGTTGTATATTCGCCATGGAGAAGTGTGTCGATAAGTTACGAGCGATAAGGAAAAGAGAGGACGCAATTAGAAATATATAACCAGTTAGGAGATCACTCACCAGTCAAGGGCAACTTCTTTGGTTCGATGAGGAGTTCTTCATAGTTAATGTTGGCAGATGGAGAGGTCCAGGTTCAAGGGTTCTCTGCATTAACCGTATGTTAGTCCTGAAAGGGTTTAATATCGTTAGTTAGACTTAAACCGCGTCATAGTTTAAATATAATTAAATTAGGGCGTAAGCCTTAAGAATATTCAATAACAGATTAGTTTCAAGTAAAAACAATAGTTACTTACCAGGTGATGTGGCCTGAAGTGAGATTAAATCGTTCTGTGACTGTCAAGTTGGTTTTTGGGTCACTTGTCAAATAATAAGTTTTTTTTTCATAAAGGACCTTTCTTATACTACATGGAATGATACCAATTAAACTAAATACCGATCATTAATCGTAATTAAGACCTAGGAAAGAGAAATACGAGGGTATAGAGAGCTCTTTATATTTTTAACTTACGAACCGGAGGTTATTAATTAAATAGGTATAAGAAATCTCCTAGATACTGATAGATTCATTAATCCTAACGTTTTATTAGAACAAATTCTAACTTGTCAGAGAAGAATAAAACTTGCTAAATAATTACATAATGTGTATTAAAATTAGAAAGGTATAAGCCTCTAATGCATAACAATTGATTTGTGGACTGTTAGAAAGAATACGTAACCTTTGTAAACTTATTGAATTTAAAACTTTTTAAATAAAGTTATGGCGCCCATTTCTTCTGATTAATGAACTTTTACCTTTATATGAAAGTGAAACGAACTAAAAATCCCACAATTGTTAAACCCTGATAAGAAACCGTATCTTGAGCTAGTCGGTGAAGTGTAAGCCTTCAAAGGTAAGTAAGGATGAGGGGTACACGAAGTGGCGACGCAACGTGGAGGCTCGAGTAAAAGGGACCATTTCAATTAAAAGAAAATTTAACGCTTCACTATCATAAAAGGTATAGTTCCGGAATTTAACAATTACTAATAGGTTGCATTGTATTCGATCATACAGTTCATTAATTGCATAGTAATTAAATCAATATGATAAAAGTAAATTATTTAGCCTCAGATGAATTAGATTGGGAGTTGGTTACTAGAAATATCAATACTGAAAATAGGAATGTGGAGGAAAAAAGGAAATTATTAAGAACACAATTGAATATAGAGAAGTGTGATGTATCTAAAAGTTCCACATATTTACCAGTTGCTTTGGAGGTTTCTCAAGAAATAGATTTTTGCAGTAACAGAATAAAATATCTTAGAACATTAGCGCAGAACTTTGAAGATAAACCGTTATCAGCTACTTATGATAGATTAACTACCAAACTACAACATTTATATCGTAGGTTAGAATATATCGCGACTTCAGTAGATGATCAAGTTAAAACTAAATGGACTCACCTCAAAGATCAATGGTTAGAATTATCAGTAACAATTTCAGAAGTAGCTGAGGATGATGCTATGCGATTCAATGATTTGGTAGCAGTGTTGGATCATTCAGGACAACCTAATCAAAGTGATGTTAAAATAGAACTGCCAGTAGGAAGTACAGATCCGTTACCTAACATTAATTATGAGTTACCAACAGAAACAATTAATCAACCATCTCATAGTTCACCTAACATTAATAGTCGAAAGGTAGAATTTGATATCTCGGAACCAATGAATCAATACACAGAGAGAATGAAAAATTTAAATATATCACAAGCTCCGTCATACAATTATCAAACAGGTTTTGTAATGAATTCAGTTAGTGTATCCAAGTGGAATATTAAGTTCTCAGGTAATACAGCTAGTCAAGGTATTAACTCATTCTTAGAGCGAGTAGAAGAACTAAGAGTGGCCAGAAATTTGTCATATGAACAGTTATTCTTAGAAGCAATAGATTTGTTTGAGGATCAAGCACTAATTTGGTTCAGGTCAATTAGAAGTAAGATAGGGAGTTGGAAAGAAATAGTAGAATTACTAAAAAGACATTATTTACCTAGTGATTACGATGAAGCATTATGGGATGAAATTCGATCTCGAGTACAAGGTGTAGATGAACGTCCTCACATCTTCATAGCGGTTATGATAAATTTGTTCAATAGATTAAACTCAGTTCCCAGTGAAGATATTCAGTTAAAATATATTAGGAAAAACTTGCAACCTTATTATAGTAGTCACCTTACGTTAACCCAAGTCATTAGCATAAATTCACTTATTGATTACTGTCGAGATTTAGAAGAGACGAAAGAAAGAAATAAAAAATTTAGACCAAATTTTTCCTTAGTTAAAACACCTTTAGAACCTGACTTAGCATATAAAGTACAAGCTCAAGTAAAACGTCAAATTCATTCCTCTACTATTGGTAACAAGTTGTCAGATAAGTTAACCAATGCTGATAAGAGAGAAGTATCATCTAGAAAGTTTATAAGAAATTTTACGAATGTAACTTGTTGGAATTGTAATGAAAACGGTCACACCTATCATAAATGCAATAAAGAACGTACCTTCTTCTGCTACATTTGTGGGAATCCCAATGTTAATTCTAATAATTGCGATAAATGTAAAGGTCAATTTCGGAAAAAACGAACAGAGACAAGCATCGTCCGCAGTCCGCGAAGCTTAAGTCCAACAATTCTAAGGGCTGAAAAGTTGAAATGGAATGAATGGTTAAAAAAAGTCTCCACAATTTTGTAAAAGTTCTCAAGCTAATTATACGTTTTCACATAATCATAAAGATAATCGTCCTTTTATTAAGGTTAAAATTAAAAACATGTCATTGTTAGCTCTTTTAGATACTGGTGCTAATCAAACTATAATAGGCAGGCAGGGTTTATTTTTGATTAATCAGCTTAAATTACCTTTAACCAAGCCTGGAATACAGATGAACTTGCAAACAGCTGATGGAAATTACCAATCTATTATGGGAATAGTAGAATTACCGATAACTATAGAAGGAATAACTAGAATTGTTAGTTGTTTAGTTTCCAATACTATTTCGGCTTCTCTTACTCTTGGAGTTGATAGTTGCTATGTGTTTAATTTGAATATTACAGATTTTCGGTCAGGTCAATTTCAAGTTTCGGGCATGAATAGTTTAAATAAAGTCATTTTAGCAAGGGAAGATCTATCTCCAGAACAGATCCGTGGTTTGGAAGTAGTTATAGATAAATTTCAAGAAATTAGTGGTCCTAAGCTTGGTAGTACAAATATGGTAGTTCATCGCATTGATACCGGTGATGCTAAACCCATTAAACAAAGATATTATCCAATGTCACCTCTTATGCTAGAAGCAGTAAATAAAGAAATTGATGAAATGTTAAAGTTAGAGGTAATTCAAAAATCTTTTTCGCCATGGAATTCTCCTATTGTCATGGTTAAAAAAAAAGATGGTTCATTAAGATTTTGTTTTGATGGTCGTCAATTGAATAAGGTTACTAAGAGAGATGCATACCCGTTACCTTATGTTAATGGTATTCTCGATAGATTACAAGATGCTAGGTTTTTAAGTTCAATTGATCTTCAGAAAGCATTTTGGCAAGTACCACTTTCCCCAGATAGTTGTGAAAAAACTGCTTTTACGGTTCCTGGTAGAGGATTATTTGAATTTAAAGTTCTCCCTTTCGGTCTTAATAACAGCGCTCAAACTTTACAGAGACTAATGGATAATATTTTTGGTCCAGAATTGAATAATGTATTTGTTTATATGGACGACGTCATAATTATTTCTAAGACATTTTCAGAACATTTAAACACGTTAGAACAGGTTTTCAATCGATTAAAGAATGCGGGACTTACTATCAATATTGAAAAATGTGAATTTTGTAGACCTTCATTGACATATCTAGGTTTCCTAATTGATGGAGATGGTTTGCGAACAGATCCGTCCAAAGTGGAAGCAATAGTTTCTTTTCCTACTCCAAAGAATTCCACAGAAGTAAAAAGATTTTTGGGAATGACTAGCTGGTATAGGAGATTTGTTCCAAATTTTTCAACATTAGCTTCTCCTATGTTAGATTTAATTAAAGGCCATCAGAAAAAGAAATCTATTAGATGGAATGAGCGAGCCGAGTCTTCTTTTCAAGAACTTAAGAAATTATTAACTTCTTCTCCCATATTGAGTAGTCCAGATTTCAATAAAATGTTTATTATACAATGTGATGCCAGTGACGTAGGTGTAGGCGCGGTTTTACTACAAGGTGAAGGGTCAGAAGAAAGAGTTATTGCCTATGCCAGTCGGTCTTTGACTAGTGCAGAACGTAATTATTCGGTAACTGAAAAAGAGTGTTTAGCATGTTTATTTGGTATAGAAAAATACCGTCCTTATATTGAACTTACTCATTTCAAAATTGTTACTGATCACCATGCTCTTTTATGGCTACATAAATTACAATCACCTACAGGTAGATTAGCTCGTTGGACTGCTAGGATGTCATAATATAGTTTTGAAATAGAACATCGTAAAGGAAAATTCAATGTTGTTCCAGATGCTTTATCCCGAAATCCTATTCCTGTTGTTAATATTAGCATGATGACGCTAGAGGAAACAGATTTATGTCCGTGGTATAAAAGTATGATTGGTAGAATAAAAGATCATCCAGAGAATTATCCCTTGTGGAGAGTAGAATATAACATTTTATATAAGTACATTAGCAATAAACATGATATCTTGTCTAATTTAATAGAATGGAAGATAGTTGTTCCTAAAGCTAAAAGGTTAGATATATTACAACAATTTCATGACGAACCTACCTCAAGTCACCTAGGATCTTTTAAGACCTTTAGAAAAATAGCTGAAATATATTATTGGCCTAAGATGAAAGCAGATATCGCTAAGTATGTCAGAAAATGTGATATATGTCAAGCCAGTAAGTCGTCTTCTCAACTTCGTCCCGGGTTAATGGGAAATCAAAAGAAAATTAAATATCCATTACAGCTGATTTCAATAGATTTAATTGGTCCTTTACCAAGATCAACGAAAGGTTACACTTCTATTCTAGTAGTAACTGATTGGTTTACTAAGTTTGTGCAAGTACAACCACTTAGAAAAGCAACCGCCTCTTCTATCGTTAAGTTTCTAGAAAATGATGTCTTCTTAATGTTTGGAGTTCCTCAAATCATTATGTGTGATAATGGACCTCAGTTCATAGGTGGACTTTTTCAGAAGTTAGTAGAAAAGTATAAAGTACAAAAGGTTTGGTATAACGCTTCTTATCATCCGCAAGTAAATCCGGTCGAACGTACGAATAGAATCATTACTACTGCATTACGCTCTTATATAAAAAAAAAATCATAGAATATGGGATGCTCAAATTTATAAGATAGCACATGCCATAAGAAACGCCACGGAAACGTAACATGGTACTTTCAAATGCGAAAGAAGGTTTTGCAAAGAAATTAGCTCCGAAATTTATAAAAGCGAAGGTAGCTGAAGTCACAGGTTCTGTAACGTACAAGTTAGTAGATTTGGACGGTAGGAATTTAGGAATCTGGCATGTAAAAGATATCAAACCTGGAACCAGTAGTCAACCAGATTTGATAGAAGAAGAATTATGAAGTTTCGTTTAAGCTTGTAAATAAATAGGTATAATTAAGTAGTTTGTTAATTGCCAAAGATATTATTTCAAAAGGATTAGGTTGTATAACCGAACGACTTTTCTAACTTGATGTCATTGAGTTGTGGCATAGCACTCCTCAGCGAAACTGTGTCCTATGAGGTGCGGTTTATTATTTTAAAGACTCCAGTCTCGCATGACTGAAGATCTTGAATTTTAGGTAGTGTCCTATGAGGTGCTGTCCTTAGTTATCTATTAAATTACTTTACTCAAAGTGTAAAGTTAATAATTAGCTGTTAAATGCAAGAGGTTAACAATTACTTCTGCAGAAAAACAGACAAAATAAAAAGTAGCTTTATAGAATGGACTATGCCTCCAAAGCTAATTCCTTTTCTTAAAAAGAATTTACAGAAATGTTTCATATCTGGAAAGGAAATAAATGATGGAATTCTAGATACATTGGATTTCGTTATGGACAATTAAGATTAGAAAAGTAACTTGAAGTAACTTCAGTGGTAATAGTTAGAGTTCATAGATTGTAATAACTTAGTTTAAAAGATAGGGTATTAGTGTACATAGATAATAAATAATCAATGTTATTAAGAAAGATTGTTTAAAGTTAATGTATTAGCAAATATTAAAAAGGGTGTTATAATAACTTTAGCCAACTGTCTAAAGGGGAGGATTTCAATTTTCTAATTAATTCTAGAAGGGAGATAGTGTAGCAGTACATATCGTAGCTTCTACAGGAATATCGTTCAATATTAATTAATCCTAATAGATAGGCAACTTTAAGCGCAAGACCAGTAGGAGGGGTTGCCTACCCTTTTTGAAATTTAATTTAGAAGGCCCATGGTTACGTTAATAAAAGAACAATAAATAACAAAAATTATTACTTCCTGTTTAATTGAGAAAGCAAAAGGGCGCTTCTCTATGCAGAAGCGAAGCAAATTGAAAATCCTAGCTTAGAAAGGATACAAGCAGACAATAGTAAGCCTTTATTTAACTCATACAGCATAGTATTAAAACATAATAATTTTTCAGGCAGATAGGATAAATTCCACAAACATTTTCTTTCTGAAAAGGGCAGTTATTATATAACTGGTAGGTAGACAGCAAACTAATACATACAAATCGTAATAGAGGGTTTTCCTTGATTCAGCTCTTAGTGTCACCTCTTTGACCACCAGCTCTTAGGGCTTCCTCTTTGACTACCAGCTCGTCGGTCTTTTTCATTTGACGCCAGTTCTGGTCAGTTGTATATTCGCCATGGAGAAGTGTGTCGATAAGTTACGAGCGATAAGGAAAAGAGAGGACGCAATTAGAAATCTATAACCAGTTAGGAGATCACTCACCAGTCAAGGGCAACTTCTTTGGTTCGATGAGGAGTTCTTCATAGTTAATGTTGACAGATGGAGAGGTCCAGGTTCAAGGGTTCTCTGCATTAACCGTATGTTAGTCCTGAAAGGGTTTAATATCGTTAGTTAGACTTAAACCCGCGTCACAGCTTAAATATAATTAAATTAGGGCGTAAGCCTTAATAATATTCAATAACAGATTAGTTTCAAGTAAAAACAATAGTTACTTACCAGGTGATGTGGCCTGAAGTGAGATTGGGTCGTTCTGTGACTGTCAAGTTGGTTTTTGGGTCACTTGTCAAATAATAAGTTTTTTTTTCATAAAGGACCTTTCTTATACTACATGGAATGATACCAATTAAACTAAATACCGATCATTAATCGTAATTAAGACCTAGGAAAGAGAAATACGAGGGTATAGAGAGCTTTTTATATTTTCAACTTACGAACCGGAGGTTATTAATTAAATAGGTATAAGAAATCTCCTAGATACTGATAGATTCATTAATCCTAACGTTTTATTAGAACAAATTCTAACTTGTCAGAGAAGAATAAAACTTGCTAAATAATTACATAATGTGTATTAAAATTAGAAAGGTATAAGCCTCTAATGCATAACAATTGATTTGTGGACTGTTAGAAAGAACACGTAACCTTTGTAAACTTATTGAATTTAAAACTTTTTAAATAAAGTTATGGCGCCCATTTCTTCTGATTAATGAACTTTTACCTTTATATGAAAGTGAAACGAACTAAAAATCCCACAATTGTTAAACCCTGATAAGAAACCGTATCTTGAGCTAGTCGGTGAAGTGTAAGCCTTCAAAGGTAAGTAAGGATGAGGGGTACACTTGGGTGATTCACTATGTTCATATATCATCATAGCGGCACATTATTATAACAAGCCACGTTGGTCTAGGGGTAGGATACTCGCCTGCCAAGCGGGCGACCCCGCCATGGCTAACCTGATTATTAATTTAATTCGTCATTTTTCTGGAACTGGCTAAAATTATTGACAATTGCATCACGGTGCGGCCATCATCACGCAACAGATTTATTGAGTTTGTGAGTTTTTGTGAAGTTGAAGATAGAATCTGAAGGTAATTGCACCCCGCCTGAAGTATTTGAAGCGACCCAGACAGCAACCAACGAGTGTTGTTGCCGTTAAAATCGCGCGGCCTTTATCAACGGCGGTACAACGACTTCATCAAATGGTGTGTATCAAAATTTCAATTATTTAACAATTTTGTTATTTATTTAGGACCGTAGAAAAAATTTTGTATGTATTTCGAGTGTAAAGAGCCATTTTGGTATTCGGTTGCTTTTTCGCGCCTCGCTACCGTTCGGCACGAAACTCGCAACCTCATACCAAAATGGCTCTCTTTACACACTAAATACATAAATATCTATTCTGTCAAACTGTGTTTTATTAATAGTGACATTACTATATAGTAAAGTGACAGTTCTATGCACCAAAGTGCCACTTTATTAATCGATTTTGAATCTAGTAAAATACCACATTATTATACAAAATGCGAAAAACCTATTTTTCCTGAAATCGTCAAGAAAGCGGGGGCCATGTCAAGCCTCAGTTTGATCTTGAGAGTGTCACTTTGCAAGCTAGTCACTTTTGAGATTTTTGCAAGACTAGGCATTTTTATGTTACCTAGGTGACCGGTCACCTTCACCATGCACCTTGATGCAATAGGATTTTATTTTTAAATATGTCAGAGAAAAACTAAAATTCTCCAGCTTCCTCCGGAACCCTTTATTTGCATACGGTTGGGTAATAGAGCCTAGGCACCAATGAACTCTATACTTACGTACCTGGAAAGGAACCGACCATTGTCGAATGTAAGCATTTTTGTGTCAGGGGCAACGACAAAGATAGACTCATTGTGACGGTAACCTTTCTCTCTCCTACCCATTGCGTTATATTTTGCTAAATCGTACCTGAGATAATTATTCACCTTTTTTTAGATCTAAACAGACTAAACCGGGTTTTTATTTAATTCTGGGTTGAAATAGAATCTAGAAAGTGTTTAGCAGTGCGCTTTTGAAAGCGTTTAGTCTCGTGTGACATTTTAAAAGCCGGTGTGAAAATTGTATTTTGTTCTTTTAAAGGAGTTTTCGTGTTATACAAAGACAAATACTTCTAGTTTAAAGACATGGTGATTTCGTGTGTCGCGTATGGTTGTAATAATGAGCAGGATGGACGGAAAATTTCATTTCATACGTAAGTTGAAAATAGAGATATTATAGCCATGAAGCTACGTATAATGAAAATATTGCATATTATTACTATGGCGGAAATTACCCAAATCCTAAATCCTTAATTTTAGTATTGTTTTTTTTCAGTTTTCCATTCTTTCACAACAAACAGATGACGAAATTTCCATGTTTGTTGAGTATTTAGAAAAAACTAAACTAAGCGATTTTCAGCTATAATTTACCAAGGGCAGTGATAATCACCCGCAATAATTTTGACAAATAACAACCTGAAAGTGCTTTCCTAGAAATAACCCGAGGCGAAACCGAGGGTTATTTCTTAAAGGCAACGCACTTGAGGGATATTATTTGTCAAAATTATAAGGATTTATCACTGGCCGCGGTGAATTCGGAAAGATAAGTTCTTAAATAAATTAGCCATTTTCTGACAAATTAATTTGACACTTCATTATAATAATATTATGTTGGTGGCACTGTAAGTCTATGTCAAATTTGAGGTTATCAAGTTAGCTTTTGCGTCAGTTTTGACACAGACTGACGGAAAAGCTAACCTGCTAACCTCGAATTTGACTTAGATTTACAGTGCCACCAACTTGTGATAGGATACTACTGAAATTTAATTAGGTAGTTTCCATAGTGATTGAAAATCACCCTAGGGTCGTTTTCACTTCAAGTGTGGTCTGATTTGTCAAACTGAGTCACGTGATTAAAAATAATCAAATTGGATTGGTCTGCAATATATGTAAGAACTTATCATATACAATACCGCGAGCGGTCGACGAATTGCCGAAAATTTTTGTCAAAGTGTATGAGTGTTTATTGCTTCGATATAAATTGGTCGAGTGCGACAGCACGAGACCAATTTTAAAGCAATAAACACGAATAAACACTTTGACAAAAATTCATGCAATTCGTCGGCTGCAAGCGGCATTAGAAGGACTATTCAACGAACGAAATTGACATTTCTTAGTAATTAATCAATTTTATCACTTCCTCTTTGAAAATAAAAATCTGTTGACGTAATAGCTATTTATGCAACAAGTGCTAAAAGTCGACTTTTATGCGCGAGACATGAAAATTATGAAACGAAGCCGAAGGCTGAGTTTCATAACATGTCTCGCGCATAAACGACTTTTAGCACGCGTTGCATACAATATTTTATCTACGACCTTAATTTTACCGTTATTAATCCATAAATATCGATTTAAGAAAGGTTCGCATCTGCGACGCTGCATCATAATGAATAGCAGCCTACGCCGCTGGCGATTGTTTGGCCACGCCCGTGCTGTCAAGGTCAGTTACGAAATGTAATTATTGTACTCCACATATGACTGTATTCATTACATAACGCTTTAATTATTTCAAAAACGCTTTACCTGTAACGCAAGAAGCAACTAGAATAGCTTTACAACTTTACTTGCAGTTCGAAATTGTAGTTTTGAACCTCCCTTCACTTTTAGTACATGTGCTAAAAGTAAACAGCTGATTTCTTTAAACACGGTAAACTATAAAACGTCACTTTTAGTGAAACAAGCTAGCGCTAAAAGGCCTACTTTTAGTAGTGGTCGTAGATAAAATAAATTGTTTGTCAAATTTGACATTTCTAATATCATATTTGATTAATTTTACAGGAAGTTAAATAAATGTCACAGGAAGAGAAAAAAATTGTCATTAAAACTCCGCTAGCGGAATTGTTGCACAATTTTACGCTGATTGGTGGCAAATGACATAAATACTAAATTATGATTGGTGAATTGTTAACTTGAAGGGGGTGAGTTGAATAGTCAGGAAAATATTTTGTATTATATATCTGGAAACATAGTTCATCGTCTTGTTAATGAAACCACTTACCATCATTGTATAGAAATTCTATTAAAAAGAGATAGTGATAGGAACAATGATCACATGTACAGTGCGCTTCCAGAAACATTCAAGAAATTTACAAGTTTTATATCTCGTGGTGGTCTTGTTTTTGCATCAAATATTGTATACAAAATTTTGCATTTTGCAGAAAGGCAATTTCATCTAATGGTGGAAAAAAATGAAATTTTAAAAAGTTCATTAAATGTTAAAAGGCGAATTATTAATACAGCTATTAATTATTTTGGTGAAAATATTGATATATTTCAACCCAAGCACCCTGTTACCCAAGAATTCATGAGTGAAGAGAATCATGAGTTTCAAATTATTAGAAAAATTATAGATATTTTTATAAAATGTCGTTTCCACCATCATTCTTCACTCATGAATTTAAAGTTACATGGAGGTGCTGCTACAGTTCTACAAAATATGTCTAAACTTATATTGTTTAGGAATTGTTAGTGTTAGTATAAGTTCACTTTATTATTAGGATTTATATTTTTCTTCTTTGTATTAACTTTTATTTTTATTAATATAATATTCTCTTTCTTTGGCATACCAAAGTATAGGTTGTTTTTTTAAAATCTCCCTATCCTTGTCATCTCCCTTTACCCATCAGTTTTCTTTTATTTTTAACCCTTTGGGGTAAAAACTTAACAATAATAATTATTTATTTAATCTAATTAACCACATAAAAAGCTTCCCAGTATCACAAAAAATGTAATTTGCATCGCCGGACTTTTTTTCATGAAATTAGCTCAAAAATACGCCCTTAACTTTAATGTACGCAATTAGGAAACACCCTGTATACAGTCTGGAACGTTAAAAACGTTATGTTACCTAATATTCTTTCTTACTTTTTAATGATTATTTAGAAAAACCAATGGGCCCGTAATGCCTGTCATGACATTTCTGATATCATGTTATTAACGTTTATAGTTAATGCTTTTTAGGGACTTCTATTGCTAAAATTATTCTTATCATTCAATATTTTAATCAATAAAAGGGGTACTTTACTTGAATATTCAAAATAAAACCAAAAACAATTATAAAAATCGCAGAATCTCCGTAATACGCCATTTAACTCAATAAGATAGAAATAGATAGATACCCGTCACAACGACGGGTTGCCTACATTTTCGATTTGCCTCACTTTTGTCGATTTACGGGGCCGTTCCAGTTACGTTAGTATACAGTTCATTGCTAGGCACATACAATATTAAACACAAAACAGTAACTATATTAAATACCTCTGACGGTGTTGATTTTTGTTAAGACACTGTCACTGTAAGCACTGGCGCCCTCTCTTGGCGACGGCTGGAACCGTGGAGCGGTGTAGATCCGTGCTGTCGAAACCTGCGCGCGCTAGGTGTTACAAAGAGGATTTCAGAAAAAATGTAATACATTACACAGCATGAAAGTGTCTATGCTTGACTCGGAGGCTTTGAAAATGTACTCGGACGCTTCGCGTCCTCGTATTCTTCAACAAGCCTCCTCATCTGCAAAGTATTACTTTCATGCCTTGTAATGTAATATACTATTTCTGTAGAGTAAAGTGCCTTTTATGTGACAAATACGACAAAAAGTTATTAATAAAAGTTGTTTAGAATCAACATCGACGCCCCTATACCAAATTTTAAAATCCTCTTCCAACTTTGATCTCACACAATTTATTTTATGTTTAGGTCCCCAATCAAAGAATTTAATTTTAACAAAGATTTTTATTGGCAAAACAAATAGTTTTAACCAAGTTCTTTATTTCCCAATAAAAAAACTTTGTTAAAAATAACATTCTTTGATTTGGGAAATAAACTTGAAAGAAAATGTGAGAAATCAAAGTTGGCCGAGGAGTTTGAAATTTGGTATAGGGGCCTAAATGTTGATTATAAACAACTTTTTTTAATAACTTTTTGTCGTATTTGTCACATAGAAGGCAATTTACCTTACAGAAAAATGGGTTTTTTGAAAATTTCAAAGGCATACTTGATTTTTCCAATCTGAAATTATGTTAGAAATTCGCCTTTAAACAAGCAGGTCTGAACCCCAAAAAATGAAAATTTAAATCGAAAATTTTTTACCTTTCACAAGAGTCGTTTCACCTATCCGGGGACACACTGTATATATACTATGTTGTGCAATAATTTAATAGAAAAGCCACGCAGAGTTTAATTTGCTCCAGGAAAGTCGCAGATGGAACATGGACAACATATTCGTTTGCCAAATACTTTATATTTATACTTACCTATGACTTTTCAATTAGGTTAAAATGCAGTACCTAAATGTATATAAAAATTATCCATATAATAATAATAAAACAAATATTTATTAATCTTGTGAAATACATGCAATGATGTTTACATTCGTCGATATTTGATACATAAATGTACATACATATATGTTACAATGGATTTATAGAAACTTGTTACACAAACAGTACCTATGGATAAAAGTTACACATTAAAATTGCAAACGTTTAAATATCTTAGGTATTTCGCATTGCCTTTAAGCTAGATATGCTGCTTGTAGAATATTTGTAAATTTATCAAATTTTACATCAAGAGCCAAAACTTTATAATAAAAGCCCAGTTTACTTAACTCGTATATTTATAGAATTTATTTTGTCCCGCTTCTGTTAATGGTTTAACTATACTAATACTGAAATAGTATTTAACATTACAAGCCAGGTAAAACAGTTTTTACTGGCGATAGGATTGGGATGACTGGCGAGCCTGTCATATTCTTGAGCCAGTAAAAATTGTTACCTGGCGTGTATTGTTGAATATTTTATTTGCTCCTCACTTGTAAATAACTAGAAATTTACCATTTATTCAAAATGTCAAATTGACAAGCAACTAAATTCGTCAATATGACACATACTAAGGATGACAAGTCTGGCTTTGCACACTATCATTTATCTATGAGCACGCTTGTAAAATATAACTGGCTAGCCAGTAAATTTTTTTACTGGCTAGCCAGTTAAGAAACATTTTCAAGGTGAATACAGTGACTTGATAAATTGATGTTTACAAGTGAGGAACAAATAAAATTGTTAAATTTAAACTTATAAACACGGTAAGCATACGATTTTCAGCCACAAGTGGAACACTCATGCCGGGGTGACGGATAGCTGTACTAGACAACTTATGGCACGAAAAGCGACCACGTTTGTAGCAGCAAAGAGCATATATGCTCTTTGGTAACAGATAGTTTCGCCTTCTCCTTTCTTCCCTCAATGGTAAAAAATTTCACCTTTTGTAAAACAGTTTACTTCGCTCCACATGCGTCATTCGCAAATGAACCAGTAGGTGGCGCTTGAGCATTCCGCTCGAATATAATCTTTCAACAGTCTGTGTTTATAATGTATTGTTATAAAGTGCATCGTTAGCTTTGCGCAGTGGCGATATCGTAACCAATGAGGTCAATCCGAGGTGCGATTATTGCTAGTTGAAAACTTTTACCAATACCCCGCCTAGTGGACGTGAAATACCGTCCACTAAGGCAATTTTTGAAAACCTCTCCGGGGGTTATAATTTATAATCAAAATGCAATAGTTATTTATATATCTAGTGAGCAAAGGTATTCATTTCCTCCCGCGTGTGAATTTAATTAAACACACAATTACAAGGGAGAACATGAGAACCTTTGCTCCAGTGATATACAGTGTGTTTCACTTTTCATGGGGACGTAGCTATTTATATATCTAGTGAGCAAACATTTCCTCCCGCGTGTGAATTTAATAAACACACAATTACAAGGGAGAAAATGAACCTTTGCTCCAGTGATATACAGTGTGTTTCACTTTTCATGGGGACGGTCATGTATCACAGAAAGTAGCCAACCAATTTTGTTCAAATTTGCAAGGACTGTATATATACCCTTAGTGCCACCCAGGACACAAGGATACATAAGAATGGGTCCATAGGCGTCCGTCTTAGGACGAAAAAAGGGGCTACTTTTCACAAAGTAATATTAGCGATTTTTTCCTGCCAAATTTTTTCACATAATTACAATTCGCGCCTTTGATTTCCTTTGTGGCCAAATTTTCGAAAACAGTTTAGTAATGGTTAAAACTCAGCTATTATTCGAAAAATGACGAAATAAATGAACAGTATTTTATTCGCAACCATATATGTAATAAGATCATTACTGACTTTAAAAAGTTGGAAAATGAGCTATTTCCAACTTGTTTGTAACTTTCCAAAAATTGATTGCCGGTTGGAAATGAATCCATTCCCGACCGCTGTGTAGGTAGGGACAATGGAAATCTCGTTGATTCATTCATGGGCGTCACAACCTGTCGTATATAAACCGTTCAATAGTTATTTTCCCGATAGGAGGCCATGTTAGGGTGATCAAATACCTTAATATATTAATACAGGAAACTCACGATTTAAACGAGTCGCAGTAAGGTCACTATATCAATAAGGTACCGCCATTCCATTCCTCGCGTGAGAATGTGAAAAAATTGTGAGATAAGGATAACAAATACAAATTTCCCAAGTGCAATAGAGAAGACACTAGTTTTTGGGGATTTTCTTTTTGGTGTAATGGCACTTGTGAAGTCAGGAATCTGTTAGGTTATGTCACTTATTGTCAACAAAAAATTGCAATTGAAAATATAGGCCGTTTTTTATTTAAAGATCCACCAACGTCGCATGTTCTTTGAAAGGAATACGTGGCAACATGGCTAGGGTATTTCCACAACGAGGACTCAAAATTGAGGTTAGGTTGTTAAATGTAAATTGTAAACTGACATCTGGCCCGGCGGAAGTTTGAGCATTTGAATTATTTAAAATTAGATTTACGGTACGGATTTACCGGATGGTGTAATGTGTAATGCAGAGGGGTGTTACAGATTCTGTGGGATATCATGTTTTTTGACGCAGGAGCCATAAAATTCCATTTTTTCTCGAGTTATGCAACTGAGACTGACCGAGAAAACACGATTGATGTATAAATGTATAAATCTTTCCAGCAACTCTCACAACTGGAAGAAAATAAGGTGCTTTGTTTAAAGTGGAGTGTGGCCAAATAATGAATTTATAACCAAATTCATGTTCAACACATTTTGCATTTTGCACATTTGGCAGAAGAGGTGACGTCTCGTCCAAGTATACAAATTTTATGTTTGGGAAATCTTATTTGTATCTTAAATACATTTTTAAGAATTTAATTCGTTTCGCCGCTATGTATGGCCGACAAGAATTTTTCTATTATTTTCCGTTTTATATTTATAGCCCATGGCTTTCAACATTTTATATAACAATGGTCGGGACCTTTTATACTGCAAAGTGTCCCGTGCAAATGTTAACAATTTTGTTAGAGTGAAATATTCCCCACTTCGTTTATAATCATATAAATTTTGCGATCTAATTCTTCCGAAAGAAATGGTCATCAAAAATGGAGATTTTTACGGCCACCGTAAGTTTTGGAAGTTTGTACTTCCTGGCCGGCATTAAAAGAGTGTAATATACGGCGGACAGTACATCTAGACACCTACAATAATAAGTGTTTAAAATTTTGAAGTTAATTTTACCCAAAGAAATCACAGCAAAGATATTTGAAAGTTTCTCTTCTAGCTGTCGGCTACTTAAAGAAGGGACTAGGTTTTTCAGTTCGAGGGAACATTGGAATAAGGCGGTTTTCAATTTTTTGTCGAGTAAATTCCTTCCTTTCAGAGGCATAATTCAAAAATTTGAAAATTCAACTGTATCTGAGTTGCGCTTGCGTTGTTTGACAGTTTGACGCATGAAATTAAGGTGACAGCTCCAATGAGTAAAAAGACATTGGACAGCTCACTTGCAGAATTGCCATTTGTAACTCACAAAAGTAACTATAACTAGTGATTTTTCAGTTGGCCAACATTAAGCAACAGGTGGTGGATCTTTAAAAAATAAACGACCTATATGTTTTATTGGTTCCAGAACGTAAATTGGGTAAATTTGGCTAGTATAGAGAACGTTGTTCTTTTTAATAATGGCGAACTGATTCGGGATCAGTTCTGTCAATTCTGCTAAATAAGCCAGTGCAGCAAGGGTTTTGTGAATTGTTTTAAGCTGAAATGAGTTACAAGGTGGTTTTGATAGACATTTTAAACTATCTTGCGGATAGTAAACGACCTCTAACAGAAGGCAGGGAGGTGTTAGGGGCCGAAATGGTTATTAAATGTGGTAAAATGAGGGCCGAGGTAGGCCTTTGTAATTTGTAGTTTTGTGTCACCTTTAATGACTTTCGGCATATTTGCCACAAAGCAACCACTAGTGGTTGCTTTGTGATATTTGCTTTAGTATTACAATTTGTTGACAGATATATATCCATGACGCCGATGTCCATAAATATTATGCCTAGTGGCAAACAAAGTATGAAAACACTGGCAACATTGCACGTTTAATGTCAAATTAAACACTTTCGTGAGCTTCCTGTACATAACAGCTGATTCTGACAAAGTGTCAGAAAGAGATTCTAGGGAGTTTTAATTTTATTAAACATAAAAACAAAATTCCATGTCTACCTACCGGGAAAATAACTATTGAACGGTTTATATATAATAATTTTTCCAATTATTGTTTAGAATAAAGTTGTTTGCGAATAAAATAGTATACATACCACGGTGAAAAGTTTCACCTCGGTATGTAATATACTATTTCAAGTTTGCGTTTTAATATCTTTCTAACGCATAGGAATTTTTGCATGAAAATTTGACCGCAAGAGTTTTCAATGGCGCGGATTAAGATTATGTTAAAAAATTTGGCCGGAAAAATCGCTAATATTACTTTGTGAAAAAATAGTTCCTTTTTTTCGTCCTAAGACGGACGCCTATGGACCAATTCTTATGTGTCCTTGTGTCCTGGGTGGCACTAAGGGTACACTCCTTGCAAATTTGAACAAAATTGGTTGGGTACTTTCTGTGATACATGACCGTCCCCATGAAAAGTGAAACACACTGTGTATATATGATTTTTTCTTCGAACGCATGTTCTATAGTGCAAAATTTCTAAAATTTTTCTTTAGAGAACCATTATAGTGAATCTAGATTTCTGTAGTGACATTTTGTCTAATTTCCAAATCAACATAACGTTGTAAGCTTTGGTGTGATACCCATGGTGACATAAACACAAATGCTTGTTTCCTAAAACTAGGGCGCAAAAGCCGACTTTCTATACAGTGAGTAGAAAATAGCTATTTATGTAACAAGTGCTAAAAGTTGAGATTTATTATGCACGAGACATGTCTCGTGCATAAACCACTTTTAGCACGAGTTGCATACAATATTCTTTCTACGACCTTAAATTTACTGTATTAGAATCCATAAATGTCGATTTAACAAAGGTTTGCATCTACGACAGTTATAATTTATGTCATAATAAACAGTAGGCCTTGACGCGCAGGTGAATGTTTGTGGAGCCAGTACTGTCAAAGTCGTAGTCAGTAGAAATATAACAAGTGCTTGAAACATTTCCGGAAAAATTTGGAAATATGTTCTGCAGCTATTTTTTCAATAAGTGCATGAGTGCATGCCAAATGAAAAAATCCCGACTCCGAAGGATTTTTTCTTGGAGGCATGCACGAATGCTTTTGTTGAAAAAAATAGCTGCATAACATATTTCCAAATATTTCCATAGGGAAATTTTTAAGCGTTATAAGCGTTATATTTTGATAGAGAATATCACGAATGAAAAAACACAGTAAAGAAAACATTTTTATTAAAAAAATTACGAAACTAATATCTAAGTACTAATAGTTTACGGTTTTTTGTGATGACAGTGACATAGGTAGAAATTTTCCGGTAAATTTCCGATTATCAATTTTCGCCGTTACCATGAAAAATTTCTAACTAAATTTGCATAAGGGATATTCTCAAAGGTAATTATTAATACTACACATCTGACTGTATTCATTACATAACGCTTTAATTGTTTAAAAAACATTTTACCTCTAATGTAAGAAGTAACTAGAATAACTTACAACTTCACTTCCAGTTCGAAATTGTGGTTTATAACCTCACTTCACTTATACCACATATGTGCTAAAAGTAAACACCTGATCTCTTTAAACACACTAAATAATAAAACGTCACTTTTAGTGAAACAAGCTAGTGCTAAAAGGCCTACTTTTAGTAGTGGTCGTAGAAAAAATATATTTATCTACGACTGTTTAATAACATGCTTTCATTAGTTTACGTCGTCAGTAGTAACGTGTTTAAAAGATTTCATTAGGCACGTTGTACGTAGCAACGTGTTTAAAATTTTTAAAACACGCAAAATTACTACCGGTTGCTAGTAATCCTAATTTACATTTAATTTTTTTTTATATTTACCGTGTTTTCTAGATTCTATCGTAGATAAAATATTGTACGATAGACATGCGTAAAGCATCTTTAGTCAGTCGCTGAGCTTAAAACGCTTGCTCACTCGCGTTTTAACTCTACCCCACTGGCGACTAAGAGTAGCTTTACGCACTTGTATCGTAAATTACTAATTACTGTTTCCAACCGCTGTTCACTGTTCTCTTTGTTCAATCACAGATGCGTGATACCTGGTTTTCAAATTAAGGCGGGCCTCAACCTGAGTCTAAATGTGTAAAGCACTGTACACATATTTATTTTACATAACTAGGGGGAAATAGTTATTTGTATTATAAAAAGAACTTACTTTTTTGCCAATCGTACTAGAATTGACACATTATTGATAAATTTTTTTGAGCAGTCATCAGCCGTTACTAAGTAATTTACAATAAAACTGTACAGGAATAATATTCCCGTCCTAGGCTGGGGAAAATAGTATGTGTATCTTGGACAAAAAGCAGCATTCCCAGACTCCTGTGTTGTTGGGCTCGACATTTTCCCCGCCCAACAATATTCAGTTGTTCGGGAATGTTAGGCTTTTCGTCCTAGATACACATTGTACTATTCTTTAAGAATAACACATAACATTTTTTCGGACACTCAATAGAAATGGATTAATTACATTTTATAAGAAATTATTTTAAAAATACATGACAAGAAAAGCAACTAGCAACTAAACGAAAATTTTGTCAAGTGTGGTCGCGTGAAAGTTTGTGAAAATGGAATAAAATAATAAAAATCATCCTGTACTATCGCGGCATTAACGCTTGAAGCTGTTGCCAGTTTAGTACCCTCAAAATCACGAGATAATATGAGAATACCTACAATATTTTCAATTCCTGGAGGACTTCATTCAAGTAAGAGATATCGACGAAGAATTTATGCTTGCTTTTTTTCATGAAAACGTTAGTTTTCCTGAATACATTTATAAATTTTCAAGTTTTCTTTTATTACAGGCTGAACGACTGAAATCTTCCACGCTGTGGTCAACATACTCCATGTTAAAAAGAACGTTGAAAGTGGGAAGTTACAGTTATATTTAGAGCGCCTAGGTTAAGGATCTGAAGCAAAAAAATCAAAAATTCTATCGCAGGATGATGTGTAATTTTTACAATAGCGCCTGACGATACCTTTCTGCAGATTAAAGTGGCGTTAATTTTTGATCTGTATGGTGCATGTCGTAGTGAAGAACTAAGAAAGTTAAATGTGGAGGATATCAAGGATACCGGCTCTATTTTGGCTGTCACCCTCCATGAGACTAAGCCAAGGAAGGAGCGCATATTCACCGTTATGACGGAAATGAAAGGAATTAATGAGATTGAGTTGTACAGGAGATATCTAAGATTGCGTCCAAATCATATCAATCACTCAAGTTTCTTCAAATTTTATATGAACAATAAATGTACAGTGCAACTTGTAGTGATCCACAGTTTCTACAAGATGCCGAAGAAAATTGTCCATTATTTGAAGCTACCTGACCCAGACGGTTACACTGGACACTGTCTACGTCGAACGTCAACTACTTTTCTTGCTGAGGGTGGAGCGGACATCAGGAGTCATGGAGGATGGCGATCAAATACGACGCCAAAAGGATATATAGAAGAAAACTTAACAATAAAATTACGACTTCGAAAATTATTTATCAGCCATCATCGTCAGACAGTAGATGCTAGAATCCATCAGATTTTGTCTTAAAACCTACTGAATTACATGCTCCTGCATGTAGCGATTCATCATTTTCTACATCAAATGAAGGAGTTAATCAGAAGGTTTTATCAAAATCGGCACTATCATTTAATGATTTACAGTTACATCAGTGTACAAGTATAAGTTTCTCTAATGTTAATAGTTGTACGTTTAATATTTATTCCAATAAAACAATAATAGTTGCTTATTTTTTGTTGCTATAAAGAAATAGTTGCGCTAAAGGAAAGAGATACTTTCTTTATGATCTGTAATAAGGAAATATAGTCCATTTCCATTGAGTGTCCGAAAAATAAATTTATTTAGAGCGGGTCATCAGACACGATTAATAACATAAGTGAAAAGCAGACGTATCTATTATTGTCATCTTAAATTTATATTAATAAACAAGGTGATTCAAAATGGCGCATTTCTTGAGGGGTTGTTGGGGACTACTAGCGGAGTACGGGAGAAATCACAAAAAAATCTTTACAATCATTCCTCTGAAATATTAACAGCTGGAGGTGCATTTTGAAATAAGCTATTTACCAATGTTTTTTTTAAATTCAACGTTTTAATCGAAGATTATTATTGTTATTAAACATCCCAATTCAAAAACTGACAGTTTCATCAAAGTTACCTAAAATTTTAGTTTTCAAAACTTTAGTTTTTGGTGCCTAGTAAATCTAAAGTCCCTATCAAGCCGTCTCATTCATCTTCTCGCGGTCTCTAACTTTCAGAACACTCATACGATTAGTAGCGGCATCTGTAGACAAATAATTTATTTTTTTGGCGTGAAAGAGACGTATTTGTTGGTCACTCACTTTATATCAATAATTGTCAATGTCAAAATTAATATTAAAATCACCCTTTGTAGCTGTATAGATTACCTTTAGTAGAAGTAAATGTCACTAAAATATGCTAGTGTTAAGGTCACTAAATCACGTTAGCTACGCTAACATAGGTAGGGAAACTCGGCGTTATTTATGTCAAACCAAACTCGTTTTTGCCAGTGGCGTAGCCAATCAGTCTATAGGTTATAACAGTTATAAATTAAAGTTTATGTAAGGTGAACGCAATAAATAAATATGTATTACATTACAAATTATTTGTAAACGTATTCTACCTTAAAAAAAATCATTATCACAAATATAAAGCTTTAGTGCTTTACCGCCCGCCGCATTCCAATACTTCGGCTATCACAACGCGAGCTTGTATTTTGCTTCTTCGCAGAGATTCTATTAGTTGTTTTTGCCAGGAAATGAATTCTTGCTTTATAGAACATAGCCATAATTTTTTATTAATAGCATGACACGTTGAAACAATTTTTTGGCTTTGCCTAATTGTTTCGCCATTTATCCAATTATTTCAGGCTTAACCTGTATATTTTTAGTTAAATTATAATTCCTTTTGCATTTCGAATTCGTAAATTTTCCAAACCAACGCATTTTGTACCTGCATCAAGTTCTTATCGTTTGCGCAATGCCCTCTCTGACCCGCGCTATCTCTTATCAGAGTGCGAGCCTTCCTCGAGGAAACGAAATTGTCGTCCGAGGCACTCATTCTTTTCGCCTCGGGCAGCGCATTTCGCGCGGCCGAGATTTTATGTTAATTATATTAAATTACGTGCGCTCAACCAATTTCAATGAGCAATGTGTTTTCTAAGGGCTGATTATTATCAGGTACGATTGCGCTTTTCTGTCTTATTATCCCCATAGTAATTACATTTTTTGTTAGCTCTTAATTACCAGTTCCGTTTCAACAACGAGTTTATCTCGGAGGCCAAGCTTTATCGCACTTTCGACACCTGCTGGGTTCGGCGTTTTGCGGCCTTTTGAAGATGCTTTTGCTGCCTTTTTGGGGATGCTTCTGCAGCAATTTTCTGCGCATCCTTGGCGATTCCAACAAGGGTTGTAGCCGTTCACGTCCAGCTTATTTTGCGAGGTTAGTTGTGCTGTTCCGAGATTTATCGTGTTTTTGATAACTGGTTTCTCCATTTATACATTTTAAACCCGTCAATATTTAAAACTTAAATTCATACGTTTTGCAATTATTAAAATGTAATGTTCAATTTCATACATGCTCTTGTTTTAATATTTGAATTTTTATACCTATATTTAATTATGCTCACAGTTATAAATTTTGCTATTTTTGATGTGTGTTTTGACCCTTTGTAAAAGGTACAGTCACGCTATTTATTTTCAATAGCCTAACAGAAGGTTTTATTAGATGACTGTGATAAGCTTATCCCACGAGTGATTTTGTTAAAGTTATTAAAATAACCCGAAAGGGGTTCTTAATTTTATGCATGTCGCAACCTTCAGTTAAGATACACAATTGTGTTATTACATTATTTACATTTTAATTATCCTGATTATTGGTTACTGACTCTTCAAAACTTTTATTAATGATTAATTAAACGCTAGTCACTTGTAGTTTATTTTTCTTCTTGTTATTTGAAATCTTTTGATTTCTGGCGCCCATTTCCATTTTCCTTTCCTTTTTTGAAGACATTCCAGGGTACATAGCTGATGATCTGAACCTACGATCTAAGGCCGCCGATATTTGAGCTAGTCGGCCATCGCGGTGAGTAAGAAACAGTTTTTCAGAGCTGCCGTGGTGTATAAATGGTAGGGGGGTTGATCTGCGATTTTTACTACCATTGCTTATTTTATTAATTAATCGCAGGTCGGCTTTCTTATTGTTTCAACGTTGGCAAATTTATATTTGTGTGTTTTCTTATAAACGAAGTTAATATTATATTAAATTTCGCCTTTCCTTGAAGATATGCGTCTTCGTAACATCTAAAATATATAATATATTATTTGGTTTGTTAAACAAATCTAAAGCTAAATTTTCCAATGCTAATTCGCTGATAGCTGGTTTTGTAATTTCCTTAAGCTTTTCCAAGAAACTTGCTAAATATTCAGCTTGGTAATTTCTAGGGATGTCGGCGGGTACCCGGGTACCCGGGAGGACCCGGGTAATAGTCGAATCGGGTATATTTTCAGGACCCGGGTAGCCGACTAGTAAATTATATAATTTCCAGAAAGTCAGCCTTTTTCGGAGAAAATTATAAAAACTTGAAAACAATAGGAATAAGTTGTTGAAAAACATATCCATGCAGCAATAACAATAATGACCCCATCCATACCAGATTAATGTTGTTTCTTCTTTCATATAAGGCAATAAATCCGCTTCATGGAAATATGCAACCCGTCAATAGTATGTACCATTAAATCGGGGTCAGTATGGGTGAAGTAACATAAACATCATCTGTGTGATGTTGATGATGCTACCAATTTCGGACAAAAGTCATGTACTTGAATTTGATAGCACTTGGAAGTGTGAAAATATTTACGAATAACAGACGACTTGCAGTTTGAATTGGTGAGTAGGTACTATTTTAATTTAGTTCAGTTTAAAACTCGCGGCGTAAATGAAAGAAATTGTAGTTACCTCAGATGTTCAGATACACACTACCTTTTTTGTTATATATTTCGGGTACCCGGGTTTACCCGGGTACTGCTTTCGGGTACCCGGGTTTCATTTTAGACCGGGTACGACATCCCTAGTAATTTCCTTTACTGCGAGAGCGATGAAATTGTGACACTGAAATCAATCTTATGCCCATTTTAAATCCTTTAGAACTAGTAACTGGTTGTATAGAACGGATGACTGTGAATACATTTTCAAGAGCGTATTGAGTGATCTTGCCTAGGTATAAATTATTTATATTTTTTTTTTTAAGAAAAAAAATGGGCTAATTCAATAGAAGAAGGCTCATTAAAAGACACTAAAATGTATATTAATATTAGTGTATTAATAAATTAATATTACGTTTGAAAATAAACCCCAAAAACTATTTGCACTAAAGTTAATCTAAAAATAATCACAATGAAAATGTCTTTGGTATGAGAACTGAAGACGTACCCTCACATACACTAAATGATGCCTGTCGTCTATTGGTCTAAACATTTCTTTCAACCACTTCTGCCGGTTTATGCTATTTCTTGGTCCTTAATTTGCAATAAGTAATTCATTAATATGTATAGCTAAATATTGCATTTTAAATTACCTTCAGGAACCTGAAATAGCATATATCCTTTTGTGCTGTGGTTCAGGCAACCTTTAACGCAGCAAATGAAAACCGTAATGCTATTAAATATAAATACGTCTTAACGAAATTCGTCGGGAGAACTTGGGAATCCGAGATCACAATCATTTCTTTAGGTCATAATTTAGGCAAATGATTTGTAATTGTAAAAAATCACCTTTGATATTTCTTCAGATCTTCAAGTTTCAGAGTCAGTAGATGACGAAAAACATTTTAAATTGCGGTTAATAACGATCATCTGCCTAACTTACCAGCTAGAGGAAAGATTGTGGCATCGTATTCGAAAAATACCTTAGTTATAAGAAATAGTATATTACATACCGAGGTGGAAAGTGTTTCATTCCTGTCGAGAGGTTAACTTTATCTCAAGACAGGAATGAAACTTTTCACCGTGGTATGTTTGCTGTTTTACTTAGAATCGGTTTTTGTTATTATTTATTTAATTAGGTAAATTTGTTATATAACCCTTTTTCGAACGGTTATTACAATTAGTAAATTGGATATCTACCCTATTGCTTAGTTAACAGAAGTAGTATCGGGAATAATATATTAAACACTTAGGGCCGGTTGCAGAAAGCAATGTTAACATTTGAGATTTGATTCGTTTTTGTTCACTTTGACGTCGCGTTAGCTAACACCAGACTTAACGTTGCTTTCTGCAACCGGCCCTTACCTTGTTGCTTTTGAATTATATACTTTCAAATTGACATATCTCACTTATGAAAATATATGATTGAAATCATGTCACTTGACTATTATTTAAAATTACCTCGGCTACTCAGTTTATTGCACAAATAAGAATCTATCTTCCTCAGCTGAATGAGTAAAGGTTATAATAATGAATCTCTTTATAATTGAATACTGAATTACAAAATTATTATTGTATTGACTTCTTTGTCAATCACACTCCTTAGTACTTTTAATAGAACCTTCTTTTAAGTTAGTTTGTATTATTATGCTTGGTTTGACATTACAATCAATCAAAACTAAATGTTGTCAAACTATTTAATCAAATTACTTTTTCCAAATTGAGGTTAAAATTAATTACAGATACCTAGACCAAAATGATATAATTTCTACTTATAATGGTCGAAAATGTCGAGTACCCGAATCAAAGCAAATTTAGAAAACTTAATATTCTAAATTGCGCTCTAAACCTCAATTACAATGCTTTCCACTAATATTGTCGTACCAAACTTGTTAATAAAAATACACTAACCTTCACGAAGACTCACTTGTACGTTGAGTGTATTTTCTATCAGCTCCTAACTTATTGTCAGTCGTCAAACACCTCCCTTGAGTTGTTGAAGACACAAAATAGCTCGTTGTAGCTCTCGTACCTCTTAATACCTTGATAAACGGTAGTACAGCATGTCACAACCACTTTCACTTTCACTTACTGCTGGTTTAAGTACCAATTACCACTTCAAATGGTTTCAAACAATCTTGAAATTATAATATGAATAATAATTGTGACCTTTGGTCAAATTTGATCGTGAAGAAGGCTATCTTGCCATCACGTACCAAATATACAATATTAGTCTCACAATTAAAAGAAAGTTAGCCCTTTAACGTGACTTATTAAACGTAGATTATTCAAAATTAAAGAAGTTTTTTCACTTGCAGTAAACAACCCCCTGGTTGCCTATTGCTACTACCACCAGTAATCTATCACCAACTGTTATCACATGATACCCTTTAAATATCTGGATATTAATATTGAATTAATTAAGCATCCACACAGCATGCTACATTACAGTTTGCACATAATACGTATTTCATCGCAGTTTAATAAGTCACTTTAACAAAGGAATCTGTGACGCTGTTGCTAGGTAACATGACAAGTGAGTTTAGTGAGCCGGGAAAAGCTTTCCCGGCTAGCTGGAATGTAAAGTAAACAATGATTCCCTTTCCTACTGTTTTAAAGGTTAGAAACGTACCTATTATTAACCGATTGGGAGTAAAATTATTTATGCCCTTACTAGTAGCGCCTATGGTAAATCTGACATTGACAAACTCGATTTTTGAACTTGTCAAATGGCGTTTCCCTACCTGTGTTAGTGTAGCTAACGTGATTTAGTGACCTTAGCTAGTGTTACAGTGACTTTATAAGGACAGTGTGGTCAATTTTGGTCATCTTTCTGATTGGCTGTTGGCTGTTGATATATCCGCCATCTTGAGGGGTTCACGAAATTATATTTCAATTATCTCCACGCATAGACGTTTTGTTAAGTTATTCTCTCTATGTAAGATCTTGGATGTACTGAAATTAAATTTATATAGAGATTCATTGGCATGGTCAGTCAATGCTGTTTTTTTATTAGAAGGTGATATATTATTTATTTTAATTTTGTATTTGTGCTGGTTAATTCAATTCTTTAATAACCGTTTTGTTTGTCCTATGTAGATGGAGTTGCAATTATTACAATTAATTTGATAAGCAAATTTTGATTGCATATTACTTTTGATCTTAACTTTTGAAATCGTGAAAAACTTTCTACGTAAGGTATTATGGTTATTAAATGTTATGAAGTTCTATTTACCAAGTTCTTATTCAATTTTTTCACAAAGCTTTGCGATATAATTAATGGAAATTTTTTTTTTTTTTTTGTTAGACGTGTTGGAATTATTGAACTCTGCCTAAGCAATTAGGTTGTAAATCTATTGATTGATTAATTTTATTGCAATTTTTAATTTTATTGATTCGAATTTTAATTTGTTTTTTAATAAAATAAATTGGATATTCATTTATGATTAAGATATTTGTATTGATTTCTAAATTTTTTTATGAAATTATTTTGAAGATAGTTTGATTGCCCTGTCGACTAAATTGTTAATTATACTTTTTTTTGTATTTAATTGTTATTGCATATAGTCGCAATTATTTCTGAATATCGTACATTTTTCGCACTTGGTGCCTGGCCTATTCCACATAATTTCCGTTAACTATCTGGTTCAGCAAGAATAGGAAATCTTGTATAGGGAACATTAAAAACAACTCATTTAATAAAAATCAGTTTATTTCTATCTAACTGTTATGTATGCAAAAATGTGATATCCAAATAAATTACAAGACAATGGTAGAAGCGAATGGATATATAAATAAATTGTGTACAAAATCAAACTGAACATAAAAAAGTATTCACTGGCTACATAAGTACGACTACTAAGCAAGATTACAAAGGAAACATGAACGTTTTACTATATATATCGGAAATGAAAATGGATGAACGATGGTCCATGGTGGAACTTTACAAGTATAGTCTCCGAATTCCTTATGTTGCATAATACGAATAACATAGTCATAAATTGGGACCAGAAATAGTTCCGCCACAAACACAAAGCAAAAATGGTTTTCAGTTAACCGCGGAGTATTTCTAGAATGGTGATTAACTGAAGTGTTGCAAGAAATATAAATAATGATGAATATGGATGTGAATCTGTAAAAAATACTGTTATAAAAATTAACCTATGCTATGGTAATGCTTAAGCACAAATAAAATATATAATTTGGACTAAACAAATATCACATCTACCTGGACTAAAAATATTTCATATTGCTTACTTGTGATTAGACATGAATTTTTGGTTTGAATTTAGTATTTGACTGAGCCCATGTTTAGAAACCTAGAATAGTATTATGACATACACAAATCAATATTAATTTCTCATATACAAAACTAAAACTTCAAATTTAATAAAAATCCCGCATTGTGTTTGACAGGCTGAAACTAAAGTTCGTAATGAAACGAACCAGGCAGCAGGTGGGTCAAACACAGTTTTCTAACGATTATCATTGACTAAATATACTAAACTAATCATGGCTTAAAATGTTGCTTTAGAAGAATAATTTGGGTTTGGGATATCGTCAAATGTTACGCTACATTTTCTTCACACCAAACTATCCACAGCCTTTTCTATATAGAGAATGTCTCAAAAGTGATTTTACGCTTAATTGGCAATTTTTATACAATGGCCACGTGTATATGCTTATATAAAAAGTATTAAGAGCTTAAAACTTTTGAGCCATTCATTAACAAAACTAAATCCTTATTTCGATAAAGAGATTACAATAATTAACACTAATATACACCCTGTTTAATAAAGAGATTAATACTGAGAAATTCTATCTACTTATAATCAAATTCAAAAAATAAACTTCAACTCTTCAATTCTTATTCGATAATTGTCAACAGTATACTTCATTAGTCTTAAGATTTACCATGTTATTTATAAATTCTCCGTTTTACAGTGCGTATTTAAATTTACAATAAATACAATTTTGACCAAATAACAAAACTCAAACTAAATTCTCACGAACAGGATACATTCGACCACTCAAACGCCATACACTTAAATCTCGACAATTTTTTAAAGGTCCAAGATCAAACAAGAAGTGCCCTTAGAAGCTGCCGGCTGCTAGGGCCGGAGTCGTCACGTTGTTGGGAACTTTGATAGGACTGGAACTTTGCACTACGTAATGTGTTAAACGAGTCGGCAAGCAGCCGGCGTTGAGTTGATAAAATTCAACGAGCTGCAGCAAATCGTAGAACTTGGTCACACCGCTGTCTAGGGAGAACACGTGCGCCTCCCGCACCGGGTCCATGATCGGGTTAATCTGTGCGTGCAATACCTTGCTGCCACATTTGTAGGTGAGCACGAACGAGCCCGGGTTCGACCTGCTGTCTCGGACAATGAACACCCTGTGGGAAAAGAGAAACGGTTAGTTCTCACAAAGCAGAATTCGGAGGAGTCTGGCGATTTTAACTGGCAATGGAAATTGAATAAAATAAAGCGCGATCGTAATTTGTTTATTAAGCATAAATAACGACTGCTGATAAGAATTAATGTGGTCGGCAACAATGTCTAGAGACCACGTCTGGGTGTCTGGCTCAGGTAATTGTTGTGTTTGAAGGACATACTAGTCGTAAGTCATTGCAATTATGCCACTTGTCAAGTTTTGCTAAAGAATTCCCACATTAGCATCACAATTTCAGCTATTGAGCAGCGAAGGTTAGCAAAAATTTTAAAGTTAAATAAGAGACGGTGCTTGTGCTCGCTTGTAGGTTTTGCATTTCAATAAGTTTATTTTAAAAATGTTTATAATTTTTGTTAAATTTAGCTTGATCAACTTACCCATCTACTGTGCCGTGCTTGCTAACAAGAGCGGTGGCTTGGTCTCTCGTCATTCCACTGTGGAACCAGGGCTGTGTTATGTGCACCCCTGACTCAATGCCATGCACGTGAGCTAAGTTGGAGGGCGTCCTAGTCGTGGGCCGCCACCTCCTCTTCCACGAGTAACCTTCCGCCACTGCTATCGCTTTGGCTTCCTTCGGGTCTTCCACTATCCTACCCACCGATCCTGTGAAGTCCATGGCAACACGTGAACGAATGGACTCCTGCAACAATAGAAAAGTTTCGTTAAATTGTTACTTTTTATAGGAAGATGATTATTTTGTTGTTTAAGATAAAAGGATTTAGGTATTAAGATATTCTTATACAATCTTAAGATTTCTACCTCAAAAACTTAGGCAATGGCCTTTAGAGATGCAAAACACGTTTTATGCAAAAGCACGAAATGCAAATTTAAAGTTACATGATGAAATAAAATTCTACGTTTATAACAATAATAAAACCTCCATGTTATCTTGGACACCCTGTGTAATAAACTGATGCATGCAACATACTAAGATGTAACTTTCTTTAGTAGCTGTGCAATCCGCTTTCAGGGTTTCTACATTGGGTGACAAAACGTCTTTTAAGACGTCATGATGAAGAAGGTAACTGCATTGTCCATCCCCAGCTTTGCTATTTTTGCTATTCTTTAAAACATTGATGATCCCTGTCTTCCGTGGTGGGTTAATGTTTACTCTTAGTGCAGGCATATTCTCAGTCTCAGTCACCAGATAGTCGCTGCCACAATCTCCTTTACGGTTACGAACCGCCACTTCTGACTTATTGCAAAATGGTCGATCTAGTTTTGGGATCTTCCATTCAGTGACATCCATTTTACTTTATGACAAGTTTGATGTGGAAACAACATGCCATGATTCAGGAAAATGCTCGGCGTTGAATTAAGGTCCCCCATCAGCATTACGATGACCTCTTTGATGAAAGTTAGCATCCCATTGAGTTGTCCATAATAACAGTCTTTACTCTCGCAATGATGATATGTCTGACACCGATTTTCACTTCAGCAAGCTTCTCTTTGCATCCTTGTTCAGCAGGAATCCTTCATCCTTCAGCATGGTTTTCATTTTCCCTTTTTCCTGAGTACATCAAGGTCTGCTCATCCATTCCACATCTTCTTCATCTATTCTACATGGTCTCGCTCAGTCAGAAGATCTTTATCCTGTGTTGTGTATCGCTTGCTTTATTTTCTTTGCTTCCTACACACATCCAAATCCAACTCTGGTCTTGTGCTTCACGCCAAAAATCGTCGATGGTAAATCTATCCGTGTATATTTTTTTGGCTAAGTTTCAGTAATAAAGTTTATTCAGGCACACATTAGCCTACACACCAAAGAATGGGTAGAGGATTTGGGGCTAGCTTGGGACTTGTCAACTATTAGGATATTTTATTTACTCTTTCTTGTAGAATTATGGACTCCAATACCCCCAGAACTTTTTGTGCTGCATTCCTGATGGAAGTTCACATTCTTAACTCGAAGATGATACTATTTTGGAACCGTTCTATTGTCTCTGCAAGTAAGCTGAAGCCAATAAATGAGTGCAGCAAACAAGCGTTTTCCGGGTGTAACGGTGAGTACACAATTTTGTGCTATATTTAAAGCGTCCTTTTTGAAAAGTGCGTTTGTCAGAAGACGTGACGTCATTAAGACAAGCTACACCCGAGTAGCAACCGGGGGTTCCCCAGCATCACAGCAGCCAAGAACGGGTGATGCAATCGAAGACCAGCCATTTTCAAGGATATCCTAGCCATCCACGTAAAATGTTTTCGGGTCAACGCTATAAAGAAAGACGTGTTCAATTACGAGCTTTTACGAGGGCAAAAGAATTTGTTTCCTCGGCATATCATCGGTATATCTTACACGGGAATTTAAATGTCAGCTTCAGGAAATTTTAACATTGCGTTTTTTAAGACATTTTGACCATTGCCTTTTTAAAAGACAGTTATTTCAATGTTTTTGTAATATTTAAGGGTATTTAACATGTTTAAATGTATGTGTTACGAGTAGATCCAGTTCTCACACGTAACCCGTATTACGATCGAATCCTATTTTCATTTGATTTTCTTTAACTTGTAATTCTTTTTATTTGATTTGTTTTTTATTTTTTAAATTCAATAGATTGTTGTTGTAAGCAAATTGATTTTTCGTGTGCACTGTTTCAAATCCAGTTTCAGTCGACTACAGTACAAGGGGAAACCAGATTCCTGTTTTGGCAGCTAGTGATCTTTCATAAGCCGCTATTTGGGATATTAAGAGGGTTTCATGTTCACTGAGCTAGCTAAGGGTTAAAAAAGAGCAAATACTTATTTAAATATTAAGGCTTTAATAGTGTATTAATATTAATAAAGACTACCAAAGCGGCGTGCCTTTATTTTAAAAAAAGCAGGTCATCACCACCAAATTTTCATATGACAGATAACCAGATATAATCCCCCAATCAGCACCGATAAGCCAATGGCATTAACAATCAATCATAAAGCACAGAAATGGGTCAATTGCCCTACACAGCTTGAAATAGCGCGGGGACTGAGGTAAACAATAGAAAATGTTGCACACGTTTTGGCCCAATTGATGCGTGCGTCCAATAAGCGGCGTAGTACAACTCCATGAGTGCTCGTTATCAGCGAATCGCCTCCCTAAGCGCTCGTCGAACTCCAATAATCCCAGATAAGGCAACACCTCATAAAACTAAGTCGTTGTCGTTGGGCACAGTTGGGCCGATTAGATTTATTGCAGATAGATCGATCGCACCCGGCTTCTTTTCCGCATTTGCGCTTATCTACCAGAAGGGGATCCCAAAGAAGTTTCAAGTTCGAAAAACAAGTTTAAATGAGCTGCTGTGAGGGTGCGAGGCGAATCTGCCGAAAGGAAAGTAAGAGCGCCGGTTGCCGAAATGGTTTTCTGTCCAAATACAACGAACACCTTTGTTGTTCTACAGAACGATCGAAGCTAGTTAGAAAGATCAACCCAAGCTTGAGTTTTTCAAGCTTTCCTGTCAATGTAAACACATATCAAGTAGCTTGTGACAATGTTGCTTTCAATCGTAATTATTGACACTGTGTTTAACACAACTTCGGGAAGTATTTATTATGAG